>VWYK01113146.1:7052-22585 GCA_013399775.1 Semnornis frantzii | reverse complement strand
TCTACTTGCTCAATGAAAATCACAGGAAAATGGCAAGTAACTAGCCCAAAGCAAATTAAAATTAGTGAATGAATTGCTGAAGGAATAGGATTATAATAAAAACGACAACAGAATCTTATGTTAAATGAAAGTAGCAACAGATTATTAATGCTTCTTTATAATGAAAATACCAGCATGAATCAAAACATTTAACCAAATAATTCAGTTAATGGATTAGTTATTTCTGTCACTGATGTCAAACATATGAACAGATTACCTGCTTCGCATTTAATACATTGTGACATGTTTGTTGGGAATAAAAAAAGAGTCCTTGCTGCCTTCAAGCCTTTGAATGTGATGCAAGTACAGCAATGTGCATGTTTTAATGATTTCCATGGCAGTGAAGGTGTCAAATCTCACAAACCTAGCAACAACAAAACATGTCTCCACAATGATGACGGAGTTCAGTCTTCTGCTCCAGATGAGATGTTAAGATCTGTCTGAAAGAACATAAAGTTTGAATGACAAATCAAAGCAAGTAATATTTAAAACAAAAGAGGAAATCACAGGTAAGCAGATAGGCTAGAGAGTAAAGCCACTTCCTAATGAAACAAAACACATATGATTGAAGAGGGCAGATAAAAGAAGATTACAACGGAAGAGGGGAGTGGGTCAAATACAATGAGTTACACAAGACCTTGAGGAAAGAGATCAGAGAATACATTAAAAAATACACTGTCAACATCATATGGGGTACTCTCAAATGAGAGACCTACAAGAGGATAAGAAGCTTTTGATGTGGAGGTACCAGCAGATGTTCTTTGTGAAAGACAATGATTACACAGTATGCAAAGAGAGATTGAAATGGAGCCCCACAGAGCGCTGAAGAATGCCACCAGTGACTTTCTGCATACATACAGCACTAGAAATGCTTGGTGGAAGCAGCATAGGCTTCTTTGTGTTAGAAACTGAAGTGTGGAGCAGCTTCTTCTTCCTTCTGCTCTCCCTGTTTCCTCTTTTGCCTGTACAAGATATTGAAAGAAACAGCTAAGTCAGCCTATACCACAAAGGCTGGAAAAGTAGCACTTAAGCTTGTCAGTCCTTTCTCCTTATTTTGAGGCACAGCAATTCCCAACATACATCAGAATTTGTTAGACAATGTAAGATAAGTCACTTAGGAAGAATCATAGAATTGTTTCAGTTGGACAAGACCTCAAGAGCATCAGGTCCAACCATTGAACCAACACCAGCATGACCATTAAGCCATGTCTCAAAGTGCCATGTTTCTGTTTCTTGAATACCCCTAGGGATGGTGACTTCACCACCTTCCTGGGCCGCCTGTTTCCATGCCTGACTATGCTTTTCAGTGAAGATATTTGTCCTAACGTTTGACCTGAACCTCCCCGGCACACTTTGAGGCTGTTTCCTCTTGTCCTACCACTTGATATTAGGAAGAAGAGAAACACCCACCTCACTGCTCCTTTCGTGGAGCTATAGAGAACAATAAAGTCTGTCATTCATTTTCCTCCAACTCCTCTCTGGACTAAACAATCCCAGTTTCTTCAGCCACTCCTTACCAGACCTGTTCTTCAGACCCTTCGCTAGCTTTGTTGTTCTGCTCTGGGCATGGTCCAACATCTCAAAGTCCTCCTTGTAGTGAGTGCCCCAAAACTCAATCAAAGATGCAGCCTCACCAGTGCCCAGCACAGGGGCAACTTCACTTCCTTACTCCTGATGGTCACATATCAATGGTACAGACCAGGACGCTGTTAGCTGCCTTGGCCACCTGAGCACACTGCTGGCTCATGATCATAGCCCTCAGATCCTTTCCAGCCACTTTTCTCCAAGCCTGGACCACTGGCATGGGATTGTCATGACTCACTATAGCCAGGCAAGTGCTCTATGTTCTACAGCATGACTGGTGGATACAGTTGCAGGGGAGAAAGACTCAAATGACTAAGCTGAAAAAAATAAAGTGTTTTGGAGGCAACTACTGTCTGACATTCAGGTATCAACATACCACTTAGAATATAGGACTTTTTAGTCACTTTTATAAACCACCCTGGTGAAAGTCAGTGGCTAGAAAATCTATGAAAATAATTCTGATAATTGGAAGTAAATTTGGGTTGTTGATGTACTCAAACTTTTCTTAAAATAATATTTTCTTCTCGTCATTGCCACCAATGACTTCCATAGTTCTTACCAGTTTCTGAAGCTGATGCTTTATCTTTTGGTCTTTCTTTTGGTGAAAAAGTCTTAGTCTTCAGATTTTGGGGTTTTTGTTGTTTTTTTTTTTAATGGGTATTTATGAGAGTTGATCTGTGAGAAAGGGAGAGGCAAATTTGCATTTACTATTAATGTTAATTAATTAGAAATGAAACATAATACACTATAGAATCCCTTTTTACAGGAAACCACTTTAAACACAAGTGGTTTAAATGTGAAAATGGTTATGAAATGGTTTTAAGTCAAGGGAAGAGCACTTCATCTTCTCATGGAGAAGATTCTTTCCATCTTGTGCAGGAGGTGGCACCTGGCTGACATCTATGGATTGTGATTGTCTTCACCTGCTCTAAAACAAGCTGATCAAGAAAAGTGCTTTTCAGCACTGGCTATAGCACTGTTAGGCCCAGTGCAGTAAGGTAAACGATCACATAGTCATGAGTTAGCAGAGAGCAATTATGTTATTTCACTATTGATCATTAAGTCAGTGCCTTTCAGTAATACCTAATGGTCTGAATCAAATGAATCATATGTGGTTCATACTCTCTCTTCCTTCTTCCACCTCCCCAAGATGAGAACAGCACTAAGTTTGCCTTATAGAAATTATAATAGTGACAGAGGAATACTGAACATTAGGGACATGTCTTCTCTGAACACTGTACCTAGCTTAGCAGATGTCCAAGTACTTTTCATGAATTGTGTGTCTCTGATTAATTATACTGGCCAGAAGATTTTGCTGTTTTCATAATTCAGCTTAAAAAACCTGTAGCTCTGAGTTAATAAATGTGGAGCTCCTGTTGTCATGAAAAAGAAAATTCAGTAGAAACTTTAGTGTAGTCAGCTTCTTTTATACAGTGAGCTTAAGTGGCAATAGTGCTTTCTCCTCCTGTCAATTCTCCTCCAAGCAGCATTACTTGTATTGCCAGTACAGAATTTGTCATTACACTGATTTGGTTATAGGAAAATTCATTCCTAAGTTAAAAATATATCACACGTAGATGAGAGGACGATTGAAAGTAAATTCATTAGGTTACTAAAACTTTATGCACAAGCTTGATAACCCCATTATGTAGTCTAAAATGTCTGGAGGTATAGGAGTCTCCATATAGTTTAGTAAGGAATGATTGTTACTTGTTCTTCTGAGGTTCAGCTGGTCCTTTGCAAGTTAAATCTTCATGTGAGATTTCTCATTCACTGCTTTCAAACAGATTTAGAATTCTATGCTGCATCAGCAGATTCTGTAGGAAAATAAGCACAGCAAAAGAAAAATAGTTCTGTAAGCAAAGGAATCTCTGAGTATCAGAAAATTTGGCCACGATTTGTTCTTTCCTCGTGGGAAGTGGTTTACTCAGTTCCAGCTAAGCTGGGCTTATTTTCTCAGACTTACTTAAACTATCTACTTGGAAAAAAATCAACTTTCTGCCCTTTTTTCCTTGAATGTTTCAGACAGTTCAGCTAAGTTGTTTGTACTCATTTAAATTTCATGTGTCAGGTCGCATGTCATAAAATGTAATAAAATTTCACATAAGTGACAGAAAACACCACATGGTACTTAAAATTTAAAACATAACTCATTCATATTACTATCTGAATCTTACAATCAATTTAGATACTGTAGTAATTTTTAAGTGGAGATGTGAAACAGGGAGGGAGGTCAATTTTAAATATTAATTAGTCTTGTGAGTTTACTCCATTCTTTGCCCTGCCCACAGTTACAGTCTCTTACAAATACAAGGAGCTGATATAGCATCTTGCAGTTACTGCAAGTTACCTTTTAAAATTCGTATTATTTTGAAATATGATAGTAGTTATTTTTTCTAGTGTTATTATCCTTAAAATAATGCTTACTAAAAAAAAGATAAATTGCTGGAATGCGAAACTGCAATTAAATTTTGATTTCTTTCTTGCAAGATCTGTTATGAAATATCTTGTGACTTGTAAAGGTGAAGTTTGCAAATAATCCAGTGATGGGAGTACTACTGGGTATGGGATTGTGGTAGAGATGTAGGTACCATGGAACAGCGGTCTTTTCTTCAAAACCTGTTATGAAGTATCTGTACAAATTCATTACAGGTTGTGCTACAACCTCACTGCTACAGTAGGTGCGTTGCTGTAGAAGGAAGAAGAGTACCTGAAAGTGTGAATGTTTCACGGTAGTTGAGCTGAATTACATATGCTCAAGGAGCAAGCATAAGAAGGGCAATGAAGAAAAGACCTGAGATTACTCTTGTGGAAACTATCAAGTCAGTTAATTAGCAAGGTTGTGTATATTTTGTCATGTGATGTGGCTGGCAGCCCAAATATGTGCTAGAGGTCTAGATGATGATCGTATTCTAGACATTCATATGCTGATAGACTTCTCCCAATGGATATGTTTCTAGGTTTTTTCCTGTGTGCCTCATTTATTTTGATTACCCTTTTAATGTCACTTATCCATACCTAAGACAAAGTAACTTTTCATTGCATCTTTTAATTCAGAAAACAGATGTGATTTTCTGTCTAGGACTGAATGTAAAGAAATGAACTAGTTTGACATTACAGAAAGGGCAGAAATAAAATGTTATTTTTAATGAAGAAAAATCCAATCAATAATCATTAAAAAGAAGACTCCCAAACCTTTCCAAAATAGAAAAATAAAATACATCAAAGCATTGAGATAATCAAATTCTTAAGTTTTCCTCTTTCACTGTACTTCTTTTCTTTAAGATAGTGGTGGACTGGCAGTGGTTGCCAGTCAACAGATTTCAGAGTGGTTCTCCAACCCTAATTCCTGTTCTGCAGTTGTATCTTCTCCACTCTGATAGTATGGTCTGAAACTACCTTTCACATCTGTAGAACGGTAGTTGCGCATTTTTAAGACATGGATAGCATAAAAATCTATAACCTCAAAAAAAAATATCCTTAGTGAATGAATTTAATGATCATAATTCACAGTAGTCACAGCTACAGTCATATCAGTGATGTATGTTTCCTGAAATTTACCAGTTTTCCTAGAAATATTTTTAATCTAGACCAAAAGTCTTTATTGTTTGCTGGTAAACAGCCTTTTCTTACCTTAGTGTTGACCAACTTTAAGCATAAAAACTAAGCAAATGTGTTTTGGTTGAACTTAGTGATCCTGAGTGTCTTTTCCAAATTGGATATTTCTGTGATTCTGTGTTTTTAAAATAACTACTTATTCGAGGAGGAAAAAAACCAAAACACTTCTTATTGTACTCTGTTACTTTTATAGAGAGTATTGGTCTTTTTTTTTTGACCTTTTAAGACTAATTTAAGTGAGGTTGTGGGCAGAGTGTATTACTTCTTTTTACCACGTAAAGAAATGCAAACACTTTGGGACAAACACTGGACAGCACTGCCTAAATAAGGCTTTTGACTGGACCCAAACCTGAAAGCACCAGAGAAAATCAAATGCTTCCTCTTAACATAACCAAACTGTTTTAGAGTGCAACAGTCTTTACAACCTACTGTAGTGTCTAAATAATAACCGTTGCTTTTTCTTCAACCAGTGATAAATTTTTAGTTTCCTTATGTTGTTTTGATTGAAATGATACTATAAATTTTTCATTTTAAAAGTTTATTAATTGTATCTAGAATAGCAGAGTTTAGAAACTTTGTCTTCTGAGACTGGTATGTTATCTGTGAACTAACTTGGGAAGATCATATCCGTGTATGTGGCTCTTTTGTTTTTATTGAAATAGTAGAGTTTCCCTGGAAACAAATTGTGTGCCACTCTGATATTTTTTGCAAACTTAGCTTAATTATCCAATGGTCGAATGAATTAAAAAGCTTTAGGAATTTTAAACTTTGATCATGTTTGGTTAATTTCTAGTTTTGTCGAGTGGGGAATAGGGGAACTTGAATGCAACGTGACTTTAAATAATCTCTGATTTCTGTTTTGAAGGATTGTGTGTTTAGACTGCAAACAGCTCACTACAGAAAAAATCATAGAATCCTCCCAGCACAGGAAGGACATGGAAGTGTTGGAGCGCGTCCAGAGGAGGGCCACGAAGATGATCAGAGGGCTGCAGCAGCTCTCCTATGAGCACAGGCTACAAGAGTTGGGGCTCTGCAGCCTGGAGAAGAGAAGGCTTCCAGGACACCTTAAGAGTAGCCTTCCAGTATCTGAAAGGGGCCTACAGGAAGGCTGGGGAGGAACTATTGACAAGGTCTTGCAATGACAGGACAAGGGGAAATGGGTTTAAACTGGCAGAGGGGAGATTGAAACTGGATGGTAGGAGGAAGCTCTTTCCAGTGAGGGTGGTGAGTCACTGGCACAGGTTGCCCAGGGAGGTTGTGGCTGCTCCCTCCCTGGAGGTGTTCAAGGCCAGGTTGGCTGAGACCTTGAGTGACCTATACTAGTGGGAGGTGTCCCTGCCTATGGCAGGGGGTTGGAACTAGATGATCCTTGAGGTCCCTTCCAACCTTAACCATTCTATGAATCTAAATTTTCCATGTATTTGGTAGGGATGTTGTGTTCAAATGCCTAGGGATACATTTTTTACCAGTCGGAAGTGAATTTTCTCTTATGTTGTGTTGATAGAAGCTGCTATTGGGAAGTCTTCCAGGAAGCTTTTCCAGGGATAATTGGGCCACTCTGCACAATTAATGAGCTGATAGGCTACCTGATATCCTTGATATCTCTAACAGGCTTCTAGCACCATGCTGCATTTTTTAGACTTCTGCACCTCACAGTCTGAGGCTTTCAGTGTGCTATTCTAGAATACCTGGGGCTGCTCTACAGTAAGTGCAGGCAGGGAGGGGGGAACAGAAATTGTTTGAGAACAGCAGGAAAAGCACTTTAGGCATTTTGTGCAAGCAGCAAACAGCAGATTTGCCACTGGTAATAGGACATGGTCAGTTTGATGTTCCTAATTATGTTTATATTTTGAGAAAGTGCAAAAAAATAATAACAAAGCATGATCAAATTACACATGGTCAGATGTGAAAGTAGCAAACCACTGCAGAATAACGTCTGACAGAGCCTGAATGTGATTTGAGAAATCAATCCTCTTCAGCTCAAAGTCCTCAGAATTTACACTCCCAAGCTTTTGCTGTTTTGTTGGTTTGTTTTTTTTCCTCGTAAACCATGAACTTGCATTTTCAAATGTGCTCAAAAGCCTTTTATTTTACAATAATTATTGTAACATCAAATTATCTTTCTGTCTATTTTGATTATTGGAGCTCAACTCAGCTTTATGTTCCATTTCATGTTAAAATATGTTCAGAAACCATTTGAGCAACCTGTATCAAGCAGCAAACTAACCCCTAGTTTGGAAGGGAAATGTGCTCTCTATTGGTAGGATAACATGTACGTTTACTGTGACGTCAGGTTTCATTGTCCATTGTGCCAAGAATTTAGATGCCAGTCTTAGAAATCTTTCAGTAGTTGTTATTTTAAACATAGGCTACAGAAAGTGACAAGAAGGTTCAAGTGCTGTTAGCACAATGAGCTGTTTGCCACACAACAGCTCTAGTACCAGCAGCTGCCTTAAGTCAGAGCTGGCACACAGCTATCAGTGCAGGATCCCCGTGGCTTCTATAGCAAATATATAGAACACAGCAATGGGAGTCTTCAATAATCCTTGCTCTCTAAAGCTACTGTTTATAAGCACAGGAATTTTAAGTTTTTCAAACTGAGAAGTTTCCAGGTTATTTAAAGCCATTCAATTTCTGAATTTTTAGTTGGTTTGCTATAGAGGTTTATGAAAATTGTTAATCTTGATAACATGTCTTTCCCTTTGATTAAATGTTGTTAGAACTTACATCAGTACATATTTCCCAATATTTATGATCAAGTAGCAGAACTGAATTTATTTTGTGACTCAGCCCAAATCGTTCTCACTTACAAAGCATTATTTTATTTGCAACACAATATTCATTGAATACTAGCTTTGGAAAAAAAAAATAATTGTATCGTAGCCATTAGTTGCCAATGAGCATTAAAAAACTGGGCAAATAATGCAGTTTTTTTGTGAATGCTTCTCTAAGGTTTTACAGTTGTTATCTCCTGTGTTCAAATCTCTGTGCAAGTTTTCTGGTTGAAAGTCTTTCCTCTGCACAAAGCCACAAGATCTCTTCTCCATGGAATTGCTGAAAATATTATCTTATTTTGTTACCAATATCTTTGGGAGATCCTGTGTCATTCTCTAGGCAGTCACTAAAATACACTCTTCCTCTCCTGACCTACAGGTAGTCACTCAATAACTTTACATTACTTTTAATAAGAAAATGAAACCCGTTAACACTATAACTGAATAGTAAGCAAAAAAAAAAATGTGATATCTTACAGAGGTGTTTGCCAAGATATTTGGCTATTTAATCCTCTGAATAATATAGATTTGAGTTTCAAAGCTCCTATAGTAATTTCATAATATGAAAAGTGAGCGATTTGTGACAAATTTTGGTTTGCGTCATTTAAGATTTGTGGAGGGGCAGGATGAACCAGGAATGGGGGTTTTTTATGCATCTCTTGAATTGCTGGATCACATCACATACTGCAAGATTCAAAGTACATATAGTTTTTAACATTGCTTTATGAAAGAGTGTATAATAATTTTTAATTAGGTCCTAAATTACTTTCTCAGTAAATCTGAAGTGCAGAAATCACAGTGAGAGAACAGTGCCACTATTATCATGTGTCAAACTGTTTTATCCCCAAAAAGAGGTAAAACTGTCAAATCAACCTGAAGCTTCCCTCTTACAATTCTCTTCTGTTTCCCTAGAAGAAACACGGATAAGTCCATTTTCAAAGTAAAAGAAAAGAAGCAAAATCAAGTTACAAGAGGTTGTGTAGGAAGTCTGATACCAAGCTGGGGACAGAACTTTGAAGACTGAGATACATGACACATGTTTAATCCAGCAGGCTACATTGCCTCGTGCAAAGTGCCTAAAATCTCTTTACTTAGCTAGACCAAGTGTAAAATCCAGCTAATAAAGCTTAACCACCCTTGTAAAGTGCTTTGAGGTCTACATATGAAAAAGCACTATGTGAATGTAAAGAAAGACAGAGGGTTTTTTTCCTTTACTTGAAGGGTAAGTAGGGAGGAAGATCAGAGTGATATATTTGGGAAATGCTATGACCCAGGGAGTAGTTATTGACTATGAAGCTGGAAGATGTAAGTTTTCATCTTGAGTCTGAGGCTTCTGAGTGTTTTGTACTGGGAGGAGAGCTGTCCGGACTGCATATGTGGATAGTTGAAGTGATAAAGCTGTGTGGTGTTTTTGAGTTCTGAATGAATAGAATAGCAGCTCTACAACATTATTCATTCAATCTGGACTCTAATACCCTTGATTATAGATTTACAAAGTTTTTTCTTCATTTCATGCAGAAGAGGAATTGAAATAAAGCCAACTTTTAAAGATAGGAAGCTTCACTTAATCAGAAAACATTTTTAAAAGAAAAATAATGTTGCTTTGCTTAAAAGCAAGGACATTGCCTCACCTGTCATCTCCTGAACATCTTGGCACTTTAAACAAGGAAATGAATACTTAGCATCTCCAGAAACTGTGCACCAGGCACACAATTAATAACTCTTATTAAATAACAATTATTACATATTAATCACACATAGGAAAGTTACCTGAAAGAATGCTCTTGACTCCAGATCAGGTGTAATACCATGCTTTGTGCTAAACGGTATGTTATTCAGAACAAAAAGATAAAAAAATTGTCCCCAAAACAGACACTGAAGATCTAGATAATCTTCAGGTAAGCTCTTACTTCAAATTTGACAATCTATTCATTCCACATTAATGAAAAGGTTTAATTTCTTTTTACATATATATAAACGAATTATGTAAAGGACCACTGGAAACAGAGGATGAATGATTGGTAAACTTTGGAAGAATTTAAGATGCGCCACTTACAGTCTGTGTGAAAACAGAAGACTGAAATTTTCTGGATTTCTTTTTCTCATGCTAATTTGTGAATGCTAGTCATAGATTTTTGTCTCCTAATTTCTAAATCTGTTAGACTTGCATAAAGAAAGGCCTTATATGGAAATTTCAGCAACTAAAAACTGCGGACAAGAACATTTTTGACCGACTTCACAATAGAGAGCACCATTCATAATATCCCTATCTGCTTATGTAGATACTCTGATCTAATTGAAAGTCTTGATCTACTTCTAAGTTAAATATCAGCAAGGCAGTAATCATACCAGTAAATTCAGTAACATTTCTGTAACCAGCAGAGCACTATAACCTTTTAAAGCTGTGCTAAGCTTTCAGTAACATGTGACATTCAGAATAATTTTGAAAGAAGTATCACTTGTCTTTCATTAGATGGAAGAGATTTAGACAACCTTACAAAAAGGATTGATTGCTATGTTTGTTTTGGCCAAGTAAACATTACAGAAAATGCCTATGTAAGTTTTTTTGTTGTTGTTGTTTGTTTGTTTTTGGGGTTTTTTTGTTGGTTTGTTTTTTTTTTTGTTTTTTTTTGGTGGGTACTTCTGCATGCATAGATGACTAAAAGACCTGTTAGATAAAGAAGTTGCACTATATATTTGGGTAACCGTTTGGGAAACGTAAAGTTATGTTTCCAGCTACTGTCGCTTCAGCATATATGGAAAGTCATTGCACATCTGTACACAGTATCTCAATCTGCTTTTCTAACTGAGATTTAAATGCAGTTTATAACCACTAAGCTTCACCACTGACCTTGTATTTGTAATAACATAGGAGAAAGAATTTGGTTCCTACTTATGAAGGACATGGAATTGTTGGAGCGGGTCCAGAGTTGGGGCTCTGCAGCCTGGAGAAGAGAAGGCTTCCAGGAGACCTTAAGAGTAACCTTCCAGGATCTGAAGGGGGCCTACAGGAAGGCTGGGGAGGAACTGTTGAGAAGGTCTTGCAATGACAGGACAAGGGGAAATGGGTTTAAACTGGTAGAGGGGAGATTGAAACTGGATGGTAGGAGGAAGCTCTTTCCAGTGAGGGTGGTGAGACCCTGGCACAGGTTGCCCAGGGAGGTTGTGGCTGCTCCCTCCCTGGAGGTGTTCAAGGCCAGGCTGGCTGAGACCTTGAGCGACCTGTACTATTGGGAGGTGTCCCTGCCTATGGCAGGCGCTTGGAACTAGATGATCCTTGAGGTCCCTTCCATCCTTACCATTCTATGATTTGATAACGGTTCACAGTTCTGATACTGTCTGTCATCAACTGTAGTTCCACTCTCTTACATTAGAAACTACTATGTATTTTGCAATGTACACCCCCTTCCAAGCAAGTCAGTTAGTGTGTCCTCATAGACAACCTCAAATAACTTGTAGGAAGCTCAGGGAATGCTGATAGCATCACATTTAACTACCAAACAGGCCAGGATCACAGTGCTTGGACATCCATAATGTTGATCAAATGGTAGATGAAGTTGATTGGTCAAATATTGGTTTTGTAATCACTACGTAATTCGTAACTTTTCAGATCTTGTTACTTGGTGAACAGTTATTGATTTCATGCAAAGGGGACATTGGGACAGCTGTCTAAATGGTCCTAGTATGCAGCGGGGTGTCCCCTCTACTGAACAGTTTCATTCCTTCCATTTATCTTAGTTTCATTTTTCAGGGGTTATATTCTTCAGCAACTCATACTACTAGCAAACCCTTCCTAGTGTTCAACAGGCAACTTTTATTTCTTGAATAAGTGAAAAAGTAAAATTTTCTTCCCATGTGGACCAGTATCCATTAAAACTCTGCTTAGTTTATAAAGTCTGTTAGTTATTCCTGGGAATTTTGGGTTTCTATTTCGGGTGCCTCTTCTGACCTGACAAAATCTTCACTGAAAGTCTTTAGTACTTGATGCTTCTCTTATTGTCATGGCTTGACCCTGTCTTTTTTCTCGCTCTCATTTTCCATTAACTCTCTTATTAATGTGCCTATGGAGGTGTCTCTTGGGTTCTTACCAAAATATAAGTCAAGTGCATGATATCTGCTTTAAAGAATCAGTGTGAGATCAGTACACGGTTTCAGAGATAGGAAAATAATAAAATCAATACATGAAAACCCGATTGGTTAAATAACCCAGGGACTGTGGTTCCTTAAGGGTGATGTTTATATGAAAACAATGAAATCTTTATATGCAAGGATTGATCCAGGACTTGGTATACTTCATCCTAAAGAAAATGCCAACTTGGCTGGCACCCAAGTGGCAGGAATCTCTCCCTCTTTAAGATGTTTCACTGGCTTAGGATGGATTGCTTTTCTGCCCACCACCCTTACTTCTGAAGGATCTGATACTCATATGACTTGTTGCTGTGTAAACTGAACCCTAACTTAAGGTTGATGTATCTTTAAACAAGCCTGTCATTTGAGACTTATCCTCTGCATGCAGATATTACTGCAAAGAAACTGAATGCAGAGCATGATTGCATAGACAGTATCTACTGCTTACTGTTTCCTTAATCCTTCCACTCTAATTATGAAATATAATCCTGTTTTAATATTCCTTTCCAGTTTTACAGGCATGTACAGTCTGTATTATATCTATTAACATTTTATATTAAATAATATTTGGTCTTTTACAGGTAAAACTCAATGTAGAACAGCAAACAATATTGGAAACTAATATTCTAACTGCTACTGAAAATGTCACCATTTGCCACTTTTTAAAGAGTAAAAACACTTGGAAGTAATTGTTCTACTTTGTGAAACAGTGATAGGAGAAAAAGATTGTGTTTGGCAGATATTTTGTGCTATCTGTTGCTTTGTGTCACAATTCTAAGTCACTGAATAAGAGGATTGTAGCTACTACTGCCCTCTTTAAAGATAAACCCTTTCACAATCGTTTTACTGTAATGTGGTATTGTCAGGAAATGCAATATGCTTTACATTCTCTAATTAGAATCATTGGACCTTGACATACTTCTCACAGCTATATTTGGGGTGAAGGTGAAATCTTTGAGACGTCTGATCATGAAAATTAGATCATAACTTCTGTGAATAAAAACATTATCAGAGGACACATACATATGTAAGATCTTTCTGCTTCATTTTTTTTTCCTTTTTGTTCTTCTAATATGCAATGAGAACAATGAGGAGTGGGGAGAGAGAGCTGATAACATTTGAACACTCTGACATTACAATTCAGTAACTAAAAAAATAGATAAGTACTCATGTTTCTTATGCTGGAAGAGTTAATAAAGATCTCAGTCCTAAACTTGGGAACAGGTGGGGGAATTGCAGCCTAAGCCATTGAGCTTAATGAGAATTAGTCATGCATTCTGATTGTTTCGATATTGGATGAGGGACTTGCAAAGCAAGTACTTTTCCTAAGCTCCTAAAGTCTGGATAATAAATAGAAACAAATCATCTTCTAGTGATTAGTAGACATGTATATAGAGAATTCATAACAGAAAAACAAACAAGTCAGTTACATTACAGTGTAACAAAGCCGTAGCTGAGGCACCCAACTCTCTATTTAATATCATTATTGCTGTTATTATTATTATTTAGGAATACTGGGAACTGGTTGTTAATATTTCCCTAAAATATGAATTAAGAGAAAGAAAATCAACTGAACAATGAGCGTATGCGTTTCACTGAGTTGTGGGTAAGAAAGTACAGTTGGTGGGGCCTAGTACAGGAAGTGCACATTGCCAACAGCGTGTACTTGCAGCCCAGAAGGCCAGAGGCATCCTGGGCTGCATCAAAAGCAACCTGGGCAGCAGATGAGAAAGGTGATTCTGCCACTTGGACCTGCTCTGGTAAGACCTCACCTGCAGTACTGTGGGCAGCTCTGGAGCCCTCAACACAAGAAGGATATGGACCTGGTGGAACAGGTCCAGAGGAAGGCCATAAAGGTGACTCGGAGGCTGGAACACCTCTGCTATGAGGATAGGCTGAGGGAGCTGGAGTGGTTCAGCCTGGAGAGGAAAAAGCTCTGGGGAGACCTAATGGCAGCCTCCTAGTACCTGAAGGAGGCTACAAGAAGGCTGCAGAGGGACTGTATCCAAAAACCTGCAGTGATAGGACAAGGACCAATGGTTTGGAATTAGAGAAGAGGAGATTTAGGTTGGATGTTAGGAACAAGTTCTTTACCATGATGGTAGTGTTGGAACAGTTTACCTCCCTGGGCAGTTGAGGCCCCATCCCTAGAGATATTAAAGGTCAAGCTCAACAAGGCTCTGACCAACCTTATCTAGTGGAAGATGTCCCTGTTAAGCACAAGGGATTTGTACTAGATGACATTTGGAGGTCTCTTCAATTCCAAACCATCCTTTGGAGGAAGGCTCAGACCTAGTTTTGAGTTCTTCAAAGGTGTCTGCCAGGTTGGTGCACACACAAAATCATCATCGTCATAAAAGGTACAAAACATGAACTCATGTTGATTTAATAGCATAAACAAATTATGGAATCTGTGCCGTATAGGAGATATATCGAAAAAGGCAGATCTCCCCCAAAAAGTAGCTAGTCAATGATTTTACATAATAGTATTCCCAGAAAAATAAATAATTTTGCCTCAAATAATCTTGACGTTATGTTTCTATGACTATTAGCTTGGACTCATTAGAAGTTTTTGAAACATTTATCGGGCAACTTTTTGTTCTACTAAGGCTCTTAATTCAGATTTTTAATTTCTGAAGACTTTTCTCAGTGGCTTGTGCATATCCAACTCTTAAGATTTTTTAGTATCTTTAATAATTACAATGTAAAATAATCAATATTTTATAAGGATGTGTTTCTTTGTTTTCTGGGAGATGCAAATGACTGGCTAGTGCAAAGTTATATTAAATACTTGCTGTGATATAATGGGTTTACATTACAGAAGGTTGGTCTTGGAAGACTACCTTTCAATGAAAAAATAACTTATCTTGTTTAAAAAGACATTGAATTATACACTGCTGGCCGTGGTAAATGAGGAAAAAAACCAACAAATACAATTCAGCCCAAAATGCATGACTTCTTTGCTTATTGAAAGCTTATCTCAAACCCTCTGCTGAGGCACTAGGCAACTCACCTATTCTTAAGTAGAGATCTTTCTGACAGAGCCAAAGAAAATGGAAAAAAAAAAAACCCACAAAATCAAAAAGAAATTGCTGGAGATGAAATAGCTTTATTGCCAAATCAGCATGCATGCAGCTAATGGAAAATATTTTCTGCAGACAGATGGGGTAGTCAGATATCCCAGGAGCATAAGTATGAAGTATCTGTTTAAAAGTCTTTTTTGTACATTTGCATATAAATATAAACATCATTAGTAGAGGCTAATTGCCCTGTAGGAACTAAAATGTGGGCATTAACATCTTCAGAGTTGCTGTTTTGGGGTGTTCTTTTTAAATATATCTATATATATTTTATATAATATCTCTATCACCCATCATATTTGGTACTGCA
>VWYK01113145.1:0-11948 GCA_013399775.1 Semnornis frantzii | reverse complement strand
CCATTCTATGATTCTATGCAAACAGAAACTGCTTTTTCTAGTCTTGAAAGGTCTATCCAAGCCAAAATGAAAAAGTTAAAAAGTTAGTCATAGAACAGCAGAGAAAGCTTATCAATCATAGCCTAACTTTGTATCTGAAAGCAAACCACCATGGACTTTAAAAAGGATTTGGAGACCTAAAGCTAAACTCTCAGGTGTGGTTCACAAATTAGAGGAATTTATTGAATAGACAGCCTTGGGATCTCTAACCTTAGGGCATAAGGATTACCATTAATTAAACTTCTAAAGAAATGTTAACTTTTATTAATATATATGCTAAATGTAAGCTTTAATTCACATTTGTTTCACAACTACTTAACTGATTTTGGTGGAACTACCTACCTTTATATGGTATAATTAAGACTAAGTGCTGCTAAATAAGGAGTCCTTTAGACCAAAAAATGTTTCTATTTGTCAGACTGGGAGAGCATAGAGAACTATGTGTTGTGGTTGGCCTTGGATTTCATTGTTTTCATACATTCAAATAATGGTTTGGGTTGGAAGGGATCTCAGAGATGATCTAGTTCCAAGCCCCATGCCATGGGCAGGGGCACCTTCCACCAGACCAAGTTGCTCAAGGCCTCATCCAACTTGACCTTGAACGCCTCCAGGGAAGGGGCATCCACAACTCCCCTGGGCACCCTGTTCCAGTGTCTCACCACCCCTCCTGAAAAGAATTCCTTCACTCTCTTCAAAGAGCCTTGCATTAAAGACAGAAGATAAAACCACATCCTTGCTGAGATCAGTGGAGACAGAATGTTAGAGTGGTTCACTCTCAATTGATAAGGTTTTTAAGGAGCATGAAGCTCATAAAGGGTCAATCAGTTGCAGCTGGACCTTTACTACTTCTGGTCTGCAACTCATAACTAAAACACTTTACAGAGGCAGTAACTTTAACTGAAAAATAAGTTGTAAGCTCAGTCTGATTTGAGCAAAACCCAAAGTAAGTTCCTCAGTGTGCAAAGGTCTGTTACACGTCTTATTCTGGAACCTCCATAACATCTATTTGCCTGGTCTCTTCTCACAGGTAAATAGTGATAGAACAAGAGGGAATGGCTTCAAGCTGCAACTGGGTAGCTTTAGACTAGATATTAGGATTTTTTTTTTCCCCAGCAAGAGTGGTCAGGCATCGGAATGTGCTGCCCAGGGAGTTGGTGGAGTCACCAACCCTGGATGTGTTTAAAAGTTGTTTGGCTGTGGTGCTAGAGGATATGCTTTAGGATGCACCTTGTAGATTAGGGTTCTGGGTTGGTCTTGGTGATCCTGGGGGTCTTTTCCAACTGAATGTTTCTGTGATTCTGTGTTCAATACCCTTCAAGAGGAACTGTTGCTTTTCATTGACCCTCTTTATGCCACAGAGCTGGCTTACATCTTTGCCTGTTCCTCTTGATAACATAACATTTTTTCCATAGTCTTTTTTGATATCATGAAAAAGATTTCTTGGTGTGGTCTAAAATATTTCATCTCCTAGCAACTGAGTTAACCATTACTTCAGCAAATTAAAAGACTGTTCCATAACCCTATGCAACTGGGAGAGGGAAAAACATAATTTTATTCTGAAGAAACCACTGGTCCTATCCTTCATGGTGACATTCCTGCAAAGGCTATCACTGGCATGATTACTTCCTGGCATGTCTGCATTGCCAGAAATAATGTGACGTGATTGCTTTTCATTTTCTCCTTTGTTGGAGCTATGACAATAATGCTACTACTGCAGGTACAACTGAGGGGGCAGGAACAGAAAACCATTACTTAAGAAGTTCTTTAGTGAGATTTTTGTGTTTCTCTGCCTAAAAGTCCTGTCTGCCTTAGAAGGGAATCAGGCTATTCAGAAAACATGTAACATTACTGAGTATGGCTGAAGAGAAATGGTTTGCATTAGTGTTTAGACAGGGAATGAAGTAAAAGACCCAGAAATTGGAAAAAGCCACAGAACCACTGAATGTTAGGGTTTGGAAGGGATCTTGAAAGATCATCCAGTCCCTGCCAGAGCAGGATTACCTAGAGGTATTCACACAGGAATGCATCCAGGTGGGTTTGAAATGTCTCCAGAGGAAGAGTCTCCACAACCTCTCTGGGAAACCTGGTCCAGGGCTGTTTCATCCATGCAGTGAAAAAGATTTTCCTTACATTGACATGGAATCTCCTCTGCTCCAGCTTGCAGCCGTTGGCCCTTGCCCTGTCATTAGACATCACTGAGCAGAGCCTGGCTCCATCCTCCTGACACTGCCCTTCACATCTTTCTAAACATGAATGAGGTCACCTCTCTATCTCCCCCAAGCTCAAGAAACCTAGCTCCTTCAGCCTTTCCTCAGGAAGAGTCATCTTCAGCTTTTTTGTAGTTCTGTGCTGGACTCTCTCAAACAGTTCCCTGAGGTCCTTCTTGAACTGAGAGGCCCAGAACAGGACACAATATTCCAGAAGTGACCCCAGCAAGGCAGAGTAGAGGGGGAGGAGAACTTCTTTCAACCTACTGACCACAGCCCTTCTAATACAACCCAGGATGACACTGGCCTTCTTGGTCACAAATTCACATTGCTGGTTCACGGCCATCTTTCTGTCCGCCAGGACTGCCAATTCCCTTTTCCCTACACTGCTCTCCAACAGGTCAGTCCCTAAACTATACTGGTCCCTGAGATTCTTCTTTCCCAGGTGCAAGAATCTGCATTTGCCCTTGTATTTCATTACATTTCTCCCTGCCCAACCATCAGGCTTGTCTAGGTCTTGCTGAATGGCAGTTCAGCCTTCACGTGTGTCAGTCACTCCTCCCAGTTTTGTGCCATCAGCAAACTTGCTGCCAGTGCCCTCTGTTCCCTATAGACTTTATTACTGATATATTAAAGAGGAAACTGAGGCACAAACCTCATGAATCACTTGTATAAAGCATTTTTGTCACATAAGATATTCTGGAGTAGAAACTTCGTAAAAACTCAAGGTCATAAAAGGGTATATCCCACAAAGACTGTTCAATCTTATTGACAGAATATCACATCTCATGTATTACATACAAGAAATGAAGCATTTATAATCTCTAATATAAGGAAAGGTAAAAGCAGTTTCAGGCTGGCTAATTCAATAAAACCAGGCTGTAGACTTCGCTCCACGCAGGACTTAAGAGAATTTCGTGTTTTCTTTTTAGATAAATGGTATCTCTGTCCTGGACTCACTGAAGATTTACTTAACTACAAAACAATAAAATAAATGTCAACCAGATATGAAATGGGACATAATGTTGTCAGACAGCAGAAGGGCAACGAGGAGGCATAGCAAGGGAACGGTCAGACAAGATCGAGATGACAAAACAGCAGCTACAGGATTTCTTCCTCCAAATCAATGCTGTTCTTTAGACTTTAATTTAGGAAGTAAGATGTATGACCTTGACAAGAAGTAGCTAGAGCATAGAGCAGTGTTTCCTGGAATAAAAGTTTAAAGTAATAGCCTGAAATGTGACTCAGGAAGGAGGCCCTGGTAGGCAGTCCCAAGGATGCAGGCTCTACTAAACACCAACATGGAGGTGGCAGGACACCATGCAGCAGCAGCTGGGGGAGTGTCAGAGTGGAAAATGTAATTACTAACAGGTTGGATTACTCTGGCTGCTAATGCACCAAATACATACCTGGTCTCACAAATTAGTCCTTACAGTGAACACCAGCCTGGGTTGGCAGATTTGGTATCTATTACTCTCCCTGTGATACTTACAAGTAGCAAATAGTGCTGTACAACATGATAATGGTGGGGCTGAGAATCAAAACTCCACCTTCCCAGTCAACTCAAGGGCAACCAAAATGCAGTGGCTCAATAAACCCACCACTCAGAGAATTACTCAGATAATTAAAAACTGCAAGATCAGTAGAGACCAAGAATCAGAGTTGTACAATTTTCACAACCAGAACCACTCAGTGAGTCAAGCTACACCATGTCAAAAGAGACCTGTCATTTTTAGAGCCAAAATGAAATAGCAGACACAAAGATCTCCTGAAGGAAGCCCTCCTGTACTGAGGATTTAGAAAAAGGTTGAACAAACAGAGCATTCAGGCACCTCTGCATTAGAGGCAGAGTGAAGAGAGGCGTGTGTAGACTTGTGCTGTATTTGTATGTGTCTTTCCCCTTATTTATTATTAAAGTCACTTAATGCCAACACTTTTTTTCTGTCTTCATCTGCTAGAGAAATGCTGATAGTTTTCTTATTTATTTTCTAAATTGAATCTAGAAGCTGTGGAAGATACAAGATGGATTGCACCGTGTCTGCCAGCTGCTGACAAGACAGCAGGACTACAGCCAACCCAGAGGACTAATTCTGCTGCTTATTACTGCAGATAAACACCCAGACTGCAGCCCTCTCCACTCTCAGCCATAAGTCAAACACAGGAGCCAAAAGGCAGTTTGCTCTTTACCAGGCAACAGCCTAACAGTTACAAGCTTGCCCCATCTCTCCCTGCACATCCCAATGTTTCCACGAATGCACCTCGCAGGGAGTGCAACCCTGCAGCTTTCCTATCTCCAGTTCCATTCCTAGGAAGGCAATCCTGGCAAAGATGTTTTATTTCATGCCATTGCTCTATAAAGAAAAACCTTCCCACTGCTGCCTTGGCAGACCTTTCTATTCACATTTTTGATGGACTGCATCAACTCTACCTGTTAATTAACACTTGATTAGATGCTTACCTTAATCGTGACCACAATGAAATGTAGTGTGCATGGCCATGAATAGATGTACAGCTAGATATTGTAGTAACATGTACATGCAGATAATTCCTTATGTGAACATTAAACAAATGCAGAGAATCACACAGAATTCCTTCCCAGGGGCAGGACCCTACACTTACCCTTGTTGAACTTCATAACTTTGCCCAACTCTCCAGCCTGTTCAGGTGTGGCTGAATGGCAGCACAGCCTACTGGTGTGTCAACCACCCGTGCCAGTGTTGTATCATCAGCAAACTTGATGGAGGTCCATCCTGATCTTTCGTCCAGGTTGCTGATGATTATATTGAACAGCACTGGACCCAGTACTGACTCCTGGGGAACATCACTTGTTAAGGACCTCCAACTAGGCTCTGTGCCACTGATCGCAATCTTCTGAGTACTATCTTCACCCAGTTTCAATCCACGCCAATGGCTAAATAACCCACACTTCCACAGCTTGCCTATGACAATTCTGAGTGAGACATAATCACAGAATGCATCAAAGGTCATCTTGTCCAACTTCTATGCAGTTATCATGGACATCTCAAACTAGATCAGGTTGCTCAGGGTCCCATCAAGTCTGACATTGAATGTCTCTGGGGATGAAGCCTCAGCTACAGTGTCAAAAGCCTTGCTAAAGTCAAGGTAAACAATACTCTTTGCCCTCCCCTCAGCTATCCATCCAGTCATTCCCTTGAAAAGGATCTCAGATTAGTCAGACATGACTTACCTTTGGCGAATCTGTGTTGACCACTTCTGATAGGCTTTTCTTCTACACGCTTTGAGATGATACTCAGAACAAGGTGTTCCATCATCTTTACAGGGGTGGAGGAGAGGCCCTCTGACCTGTAGTTTCCTCAGCATTTTTTCCTGCCCTTTTTTCAAGACTTCAGTGGCATTGACTTTCTTCCAGTCCTCAGGCACTTTAACTGTTTTGCAGGACCTTTCAAAGATGATGGAGGGCAGACCGACAATGACTTCTGCCAGCCCCTTCAGCACTTGTGCATTCCATTAGGACCCATGGACTTGTGTTTATCCAGTTTATCTAACTGATCTCTAATTTGCTCCTCCTCAACTGAGGGAAGATCTTCCTTCCTCCAGACTTCGTTATCTCCAAAGTCAGGGACTCCCAAGAGCTGAGCCAAGCAGTAAAGACTGAAGCAAAGAAGGCACTCAGTAAGTCTGCCTTTTCTGTACCCTGCATCGCCATGGGACCTGCCTCGCTCAACAGCAGGCCCACATTTACTCTAATTTTCCTTTTGCCTCCAATATGCATGACCCTTCCTGTTGACTCTGATGTCCTTAGCCAGATTCAGTTCCAAGGAGACCACAGATTGATCCATCTCAGTTGCATGCACCTAAGAGGGTAGGAAAAAGAAAAAAATATCTTTAAAATTAAAATAAAAGTAACTTTTAAAATCAATCAATTTTGTTACACCAAGGACTTTTCAGGGGATCCCTGGTATTTATAAGGCAGTTCACAACCTGAACAAATTGCTGAAGAAATCTTGCCTGGTTACCAGCCTTTACTTCACAATTCATTGTGTTTAGAAACAAGCTTACTGCTGTCTTTAGACCCCAACTACATTCACAGCTGATTTCTCTTTTAATGGAGTCTAGGAAAGCTTACAAAGTATGGAAAATATCCTTTAGAAGAAGTGGGAGATACAGGAGGTCCAAACAGAAATAAAAAGCAAAAAATTCAATGTTTCTTAAACTACCAAAAAAGGTGTATAGATACCACAATCTGTAAAAATAATATAAAGAATATAAAACATGTCTATATTATAAATCATACCTGCATTATAAACAATATTGGTGGTTGAAATAGGATCTTCTGAACAATTCTCAGTAGAAGTATCAATAGTTTGAATTGAAAGGGAAAATTTAAATTGCTGAACTTACTTCGGGTTTTTTGGGGGGGATAGTCATAACTTTGTTAATTTCAATTTTATAGCCACACATTTCTCCTCCTTTTACTTCAAGGCTTTTTCATTTCAGTGAACCAGCTAACTGGGTTTTGTGCACTATGGCCTGGCTGACAAGAAGCTGGACCTTTTTTTGCCTACTTCACTCACATAATCTAGATCAGTGGCTCAAGATCAAAGGCAAGAACATTACAGGTGCTGTAAGATTTCCACACCACTTCATTATGCAAAACTGCAAGCATACTACATTCTGAGCTAAGCAATGGCATGAACTGATGATCTTTCCAACCACACAGAGCAACAAACCTGTGGCCCTTTAAAAAAAAATAGTAATTCTCTATCCTCCATCACCAATGCCAGTGGTGGAGAAAACAAAGCATAACTTTGGTAGATGATAGTAGTTGCCAGCAATGCAGATTCCAGCTGTACAGAAGCATCCCAAGATTCTGTATTGACCCATCTGGAAGCCATGCCCCAAAACATGCTAAATATCAAGCAGGTTTTCCAGGACTGGTTTTGTTCCTCAGCCTGGGTTAGCAGTCATGTTATTTGATTCTGTGATCTGTGTCCAGTTCTGGGACCCTCAATTCAAGAGAGATGTTGAGGTGCTGGGAGGTGTCCAGAGAAGGGTAATGAAGCTGGTGAGGAGCCTGAAGCACAACCCTGTGAGGGGAGGTTGAGGGAGCTGGGGGTGTGCAGCCTGCAGAAGAGGAGGCTCAGGGCAGACCTCATTGCTCTCTACAGCTACCTGAAAGGAGGTTGTAGCCAGGTGGGGTTGGTCTTTTCTGCCAGGCAACCAGCAACAGAATGAGGGAACACAGTCTCAAGTTGTGCCACGGGAGGTCTAGACTGGCTATTAGAAGGAAGTTCTTCCCAGAGAGAGTGATTGGCATTGGAATGGGCTGCCCAGGGAGGTGGTGGAGTCACCATCACTGTAGGTGTTCAAGAAAAGCCTGGATGGGGCACTTAGTGCCATGGTCTGGTTGATTGGCTAGGGCTGGGTGGTAGGTCGGACTGGGTGAACTTAAGAGGTCTCTTGCAACCTGGTTGATCCCATTTTTCTATGATTCATAAATGACTGTTTTGAAGTTACTTCTTTTTTCCTGCTACATAGCAGAAATACACAGCTACCTAAGGATGCATAAGTTTATTATTTTATGATGCGCTCCGAAAATCTATAAATGCATTTTGGTAAGATGAAAACAGATGGAACTTTGTTTTACTCCTGTGAAAGCAAAGGGATGAAATACTTTTAGCTTAGAGGTTAAGGTTTTGGAAGAAAATCCAGATTCTTTCAACTTGAGAGAATCTACTGAGCTGTTGATCTTACAGCTGCAAAAAATGATACCATCTCTTCTTGTTCCCCATAGAATGCTCCCAAAGCAAGGGGAAAAGCGAGTCTTGACAGAATGAATAAAGATGACGAAGCCCCAGGTCCCAATTATTCAAGATACTATGACAACTAGGAATTAAACTGGGTCCTCAAATTTGACTCTTTGAAGGTTCCGCGGACTCCTGCAAAGGTCACCTGGATTGTTACAGGTAAGCATGTTGGATAAAATGAGCCTAAGCACATTAGTTGCTGGCTGAAGCCTTCCCACTGTCACCCACAACTAAGACAAGGCTGATGAATTCTGTATGCAAATAGCCTTGAAATAACAGGACAGAGAGGAACTCCCTAACACAGGAGCTTAAATAGCTCAGGAACAGTAAAACAAATATTAAGACCATGCCATTACTGTGAAATGTTGTAAAAGTGACTTAGCAGATTCCTTAGACAGAAATATTCCTTGTCTCTGTTATTTTCCAGTAGCACAAGGTATGATTGCAGTTTCAATTGCAGAAGCCTTTGTGTCATTGTACTGATTTAATAATTGCTCATCAAATGCTCCAGAAAGAAACCATTTACTATTACTACCCATATAGTGCTATGGCTAATGTCTGATTAGTCTCAGGGATAAATAATTACATTTGTACCAATCTCTTCCCTTTGTCTCCTACTAACCCATTTCTGTACCGCAATCATCAAACGTCATCAAGACACAATGAAATGTTATAATACTGCCTTGATCTGTCTCTCTCACTAAATTTAAAAGCATGTGAAGGAATTTGATTGTTCCAGAGGAAGGGGGAATGGATTAGCCTCTTCCAGCCTGAACTTTGCAACTGAAATAAGTCGCTTCGCAGAGAACCTTAGCAACACAGACTTAACTTGTAAAACAGCATTGTTTTTCTTACAGTAACTGGTTGAAGGAAAGAACTCAGAGAGCCGTTGTGTCAATGGGATAGAGTCTAACTGGAGGACTGTAACCAGCAGGGGCCCTCAGGGGTCAGTACTGGGACAAGTTCTGTATATTCATCAATGACCTGGATGAGAGCAAAGAGTGCACTGTCAGCAAGTTTGCTGATGACATGAAGCTGGGTGGAGTGGCTGACACATCAGAAGGTTGTGTTCCCATTCAGTGAGTCTTAGACAGGCTGGAGAGCTGTGCAGGTGAAAATGGAATGAAGTTCAACAAGGGCAAGGGTAGAGTTGTGCACCTGGGAAAGAACAACCCCAGGGGATGGACCTGCTTGACAACAGTGTAGGGGAAAAGACCCTGGGAGTCCTAGTAGATGGAAGGTTGCCCATGAGCCAGCAATTTGCTCTGGTGGCCAAGAAGGACAATGCCATCTTGGGGTGTATTAGAAGGACTGTGATTAGTAGATCAAGGGAGCTTCTCCTGCCCCTATACTCTGCCCTGGTGAGCTGACATCTGGAATATTGTGTCCAGTTCTGGGCCTCTCAGTTCAAGAAGGACCTCAGGGAACCGACTGAGAGAGTCCAGCACAGAGAGCCGCATAGATGATATAAGGAAGATCCTCCCTTAGAGGAAAGGCCAAGAGAGCTGGGGCTCTTTAGTTTGGAGAAGAAGAGACTGAGAGGTGACCTCGTTCATGTCAATAAAGATTTAAAGGTTGAATGCCAAAAGACTTGAGCCAGGCTCTGCTCAGCGATGCTCAATGACATGACAAGGGGCAATGGGTAGAAGTTGAGGCATAGGAAGTTCCATGAAAACATGAGGAGGAATTTTTTTTCCCTCTGAGAGTGATAGAACACCACAACAGGCTGCCCAGGGAGGTTGTAGAGTCTCATTTTCTGGAGCTATTCAAGACCTGCCTGGATGCATTCCTGTGTGATCTGGTCTAGGTGATCCGGGTTGGATTGGATGAGCTTTCAAGGTCCCTTTCAGTCCCTGACACTCTGTGATTCTGTGATTATATCTGTAGGTAATGCCAAAAAAACAACAAAAAAACAAACAAACAAACAAACAAACAAACAAAAAAACCCACCAAACCCCACTATTTGGAAAAAAATACATTCTTTTGTTTTTACTTCAAAACAGTAAACTTCAATACACATTAATTTCTTGGCTTAGGGCAGCATGTACAAGCTGTGGTAAAAAGTCATTCTCTCATGTTGTTTAGTAAGCATTTTTGTGCTTTAAGTATTATCTATTTGAAAATACATCTTTAAAACTGAACTGTGCTTCGCAGTACTCAAAGCCAATAGAAAGAAAATTAATGAGCAAGCATCCTGTTATTGTGTGAATGTCAACAGGTATTAATCTAAATGCTTACCTCTGCTTTAACTACTTGGAGGTCTTTCATATACAGAAATATATTTCTCTAGCCTGCCCATTTTAATATACCATTGAGACTCAAGCTCACTTTATTTACTTTTTTGCCTTCCTTCACTGAAAAATTTTTACTGTCAAAATTAGTTTTTGTCTTGCAAATAACCCACAAATACAACAATTATAGTAATATAATGAAACATTTAGAAATACTTTGGAGCTGGCATAAACATATTATAAAAAAAACCCAAAAACCAACAAACCATCAGACCACACCTCCCAAAACCCAAATCCAAAACAAACAAAAAGACCAAAACAGTTCATAATCAGGAAATTCTCTTTGTATTGCACAGCTAATCTGGTAAACTACTGTGTTTAATTTACGAATACTGAGTCTAAGATGCCACTTCATGTCTGATATTATTTCAGCTTGAAGAGGTAGAGTTAATAATAAACTAAAAAAAAAACAAAAAACAATTGTTACTACTGACTGAGTTTCAGTTCTGTAATAATTCAGAGTCAGAAGATGCTTCTAATATCCCACTCCCCACTCCATCTGAAGTTGGATTGAAAATTCCTCTCACAGACCAGCTTGAAGTTAGCTAAATCTGTAATCTAATCAGGTTTGGTAGAGGTTTCAGGAATCCAAGAAAGTGAAAAACATTTTCCTAAATCAGTACCTACAAGCAGCCTACAAGCACCATCCTCTAGAAAGATGATTTTGAAAGGGAGCTTGGTTATGAAGTATTTCTCCAGGTGATCTTTGTTGCAAGCTGCTAACTTGCTTTTCATCATCTTTCATATGAAAACATTATTTTAATTATAAAATATTTTCTGATGGAACATTTTCCTTTAATTGGCAAATATTTGCAACAATTAACTTCTCTAGATTGACTCAGTGTGAGGTCATGATCTTCCCTCGGGGATTTAGCAGTTACAGAACTGTTTATATCTACCATCACATACAACACCTGGATGCTAGATTACTGGAAGTGTTTCCATGCTTATAAATAATGCAACATCCTAATGTTGCTAATTATGACATGTACATAATTTATTGCTCCCTAGAGCAGACAAAACCTTCTCTCTCTTACAGAATGCATAACATTAGTTTTTGTAAGGACAATAATTTTGAAGAAAATTCTCTCAGGGCAGGAGAGAATTCCCATTGCACAATGGGGAAGGTCACTTAGTGTGTGATGCCTAGTTTAGAATCCTGGACTTGTTTAATGACAAAGCTGCAAATAGGCAGAAAACAGCATTTTCAAATAATTCAGCTTAGTGGTATCAAATTAGTCAAGTCTTTGGATACTTAACTATCCTGAAAAAAAAAAATCTCATTTATAAATACTTCTTTGCACTTTCAAATGCATTTATATTCAGAGTTTTCAATGACAGTATCTGCCATTGTCACCCCAGTTTGCCATTTCTTCTATTGAAAATCTCTTGGGCAATGACTCCTTCAGTTCTTTTTTTTTTTTTTTTTAAGTCATCAAGAAGTTTAGTGTACATTGAGATCTGAAGAGACACTTGAAAGATCTTGATGACAAAGTACATTTAGCAGATTTGTTACGTGACAGAAACATTTCTAATGAATGCAGTAGGCTGCTCTTAGCACTATGCAGTTGTTGTGGAAGGCCAAAATAGGCCAAACAGGTCCTGGCTTGCTCAGGCATGGT
>VWYK01113143.1:0-10714 GCA_013399775.1 Semnornis frantzii | reverse complement strand
CTTAAGACCTATTCTCCAGACCCATCATCAGGTTTGTAGCCCTTCTCTGAACTCAGTACATCTTCTTGTTAGTCTCAGAAGTTAGTATCCAAACAGGTTACAAGGAAGGAAGTCAGGCAGTGTCCCTCACATCCTCTTTCCTTCCCTGAGATATCCCTTTGCATTGCAAGTGCAGTACTCTGTCATTAGAGATGTAATCCCTATCAAACTCTAGGCTGTAACAACTGTTCTTCAACTTGTGGTGTGTAAATATTCAACAGTGCTTATCAATGAGACCCTTCCTCATGTAGGAACCAACCAAAAAGCCCAAAGCAACTTTTCCCCACAAACCTGTGTCTACCTGTAAATGCAGTGTAAAATCAAGGATGGCACTGGAGCACAGCCTGCTGCTGTAGGCAACTGACCTCCAAGCAGTACTCAAAGACATGGGAGTCTGGAGATTTCTGTCATCCAGGATGGACTAACACTGATTATTCCAGGATTCAATCAAGGAATCTTAATCATTTTCCTCTCAGTACTGTTGTGAAAGGAGGAGTTTTCTACTCTACCAGTTCACTGCTGTGTACAGCAAACTATATTTATATAGCAGGAGCAGAGATGGCACCTAAAGTTTCCCTGTTTCCCTTTTCATGCTGACTTTTGGCCCTGCTCTAATCTTTTGACAGTTCTCGGTGCTTGCAATATTATTTGCACATCATTAACAATTTATACCCCACGTCAGGTTTTAGATAAGCTAATGACAAGTGGGGATAATATATGTGCTCATTTGCACACACATAAAAATAGCTTGGATAAAGAAGTACAGCAACCTGCAGAAAAGTTATCAAGCACTTTATGGTTACTTTGTGCTTTATTGCTCAGTTGACATCTCGAGAATAAATGGTCTGATTGTAGTATTAAGAGACTTTGCCACATGCATCTCTAATGGGAGAAGAAGCTCTGAGGTTTGTATTTTGGGCAGGATTTCTGTTGTAACAACAAAAAGCACTTGCAAAATATTATGGTATAGGATTGTTTCTGTTACATAAGTGGATATTTAGAAACATACTAATGTACATTCAGCTGTCAATAGCTCTGTGAGTAATCTACTGCTGTGTCTTGGTGGCTGAGAAAGGATAAACATATGCTGTTGTCATGCCCTCAGGCAGACTTTCAACAAGGTGAGATCTGTAGTAATGTCCAGAGGAAACTTCTCAACAACCCATTTCCAAAGCAATAACTTTGCATGAAAAAGCAGTGGTTCATATTTCTCACCTTGAAGAGGGAAACAAGAATCTCCCCCAGCCTGGAGCAGCTTCTTTCATGTCAGAATTGTGGAATCATTTCGATCAGAAAGGACCTTTAAGATTGAGTCCAACTATTCTCTAACTCCACCAAGTCTGATGCTAAACCACATTCATCAGCAACACATCTCTGCCTCTTTTAAACACCTCCGAGGATGGGGATTCCATCATCTCCATGGGGAGCCTGTTCCAGCCGTTGAGAACCCTTTCAGTGGAGAAGTTTCTTCTAATATCCAACATAAACCTCCCCTGGGGCAACTTAAGGGCATTTTCTCTTGTCCTGTCACTCATTACTAGGGAGAACTGACCAACACCTACCTCACTGCAGCCTCCTTTCAGGAGTTGCAGGGAGCAGTGAGGTCTCCCCTCAGTTTGCTCTTCTCCAGACTAAACAATCCCAGTTCCCTCAGCCGCTCTTCACCAGACCTGTTCTCACCAGCTTTATTGTCCTTCTCTGGACACAGTCTGGCACCTCAGTGTCTTTCTTGTAGCAAGGGCCACAAAACTGAACCTATCACTCAAGATGTGGCCAAGGTGTGGCCTCCCCAGTGCTGAGTGAGGCAAACACACAGGAGTGCATTCACCAGCTGATCGACTCTGGTTCATTGCATTGCTTTCTTGAGATTTTCCTGTTCATGTACCTATGCAGGAGGCAGAAAAGCCATATTCACCTCCCCATGACTACTAGTGGGCATCTGTCCTCCCAAGGCAGGAGTATTGAGAAATGTTTTGGATGGTCATGCTATTAGAAAGCAAATTGGTGAGGTTGGGCAGGTTGGTAATTGTGTCATAGGAGGCTTTACTTAGGAGAGTTTTATAACAGGAGTGCACTGCTATATTAATAATGTTTGCAGGTAGAGCTGCCCTTCAGGTGCAGGCAGCATCCCAAGGAAACGTTAATCATGTTTTCCTGGAGCAGAAAAATTGATTTCTTGGGAGAAATATTTCCTTGTCTACTCCCCAGATACTTCTGAACCCATCCCCAACTGATGGTGGTCTGAGCACCTAACGAACAAACAATTACTGCCTGTTGATCACCCGGGAGAAAGGCTACAAATGTTCCTTTAGGTTCTAAGTGCAAGTAACTTGATTTTTTACTAAGATATAGGGACCATTTTTTCTATCATCTTTTTCCTATTTGGGTTTTGGGGTTCTTTCCTTCTCTTTTGGATCCTTGGGTTACACACAGTGCTGTTATATTTGCTGTGCTAGGAACAGCTTACCTTTATTTCTTCTGTTGTAGCATTCTATGTAAGCTTTTACAAGCAAAGGAAAACTGCTCAGTTTTTTGTTCCCTTCATTTGTATTTGTCCACTTCTCCCCAGGATGTAGCTCAGTCCTGCCCAGCAAGTGAGAAGAAGGCTAAAGATGGAGCACATTAACCCAAGCAGAGCCAATGCTCTGTGAGCTATAGGTGAGCTGATTTGCTTCAGGCCAGCTTAGTGCACAAACTGTTGTTACAGCTTTAGGGTATATGGCAGTATCACCTAATGGTGTCTTCCTGCCTCTTCTCTACTCCAAAAAATATTTCACCTGGTTGATGTCAGTGTCCGAAGAAAGGACAGTCAGTGTAAAGAACAGCTGTGCCAAGCAGGTGAAATCACAGAATCACAGAATGTCAGGGGCTGGAAGGGACCTCAAAAGCTCCTCCAGTCCAATCCCCCTGCCAGAGCAGGATCACCTATACCAGATCACACAGGAACACATTCAGGCAGGTCTTGAATATCTCCAGAGAGGGAGATTCCACAACCCCCCTGGGCAGCCTGTTCCAGTGTTCAGTCACCCTCACAGGGAAAAAAATTCTTCCTCAGGTTCACATGGAACCTCCTATGCCTCAACTTCCACCCATTGCCCCTTGTCCTGTCATTGGGCATCACCCAGCAGAGCCTGGCTCCTGCCTCCTGGCACTCACCCTGCACATATTTATAAACACTGATGAGGTCACCTCCTCAGTCACCCCCAGCTCCCTCAGGCTCTCCTCATAAGAGAGATGTTCCGTTCTCTTCAGCATCTTTGTGCCTCTGCGCTGGACTCTCTCAAGATGCTCTCTGTCCTTCTTGAATGAGCAGTCTGATTTGGAGACATGCCTGTACCTGAAAGGAGCCTGTGGAGCTCAAAACTAAATGCCAGGGTCTGCCACTACTCACAGCCTGCCCAGCTGCATTTTCACTTTCAGATTTTGATCAACACAAACTGCTCACACACCAGGATGAGTTCACTTCAGCCATTCCCCATAGAATCCCAGCCTTTGTACCAGACTGCTTTGATTGAGCTCCTGTCTGTCTGCAGGAGCATGCCCCAGGTGAGCTGGTTATTGCAGTCATGATTCACACCAGTCTCATTTAAACTCCACTTGTGTTTTGGCTGCCTCTTGATTTTTCTGCTTCCCAGCATCTGCTGGGAAGGTGGCAAGAAAGACTATCAGATGGAGTTTCTTACCAAAGCTCTTTAGTGGGCAGCGTCCCCTAGATATCTGCCTCTGTGGATGACACCAAAGTCAACTCTCTTGAGCCTGACAGCAGTGAGCTGCAGTAGAGAATATCCCCTTCTTCACTCCTGGCCTCTTCTTCTGAGGATCTGCAGATTTCAGGTCTGTTTCAAAGTACTCAATGCATCCAGGATGGGAAAAGAGCTACTGACACAATAATTATTTACACCTCTTTACATCACTGCCATTAGACCTTTGACTTACACAGGCTCATGATCTATGGTCTCCAAGAAGGTCATGAGCAGTGAATCAAAAGTGACTTACAAGTGGCCTTCAGAAACCTCTGTTAGGGGCATTTCTATCACATATTTTGAAATACTTTGTTTCCAGTTTAGTTATGATTTAAAGGCTCAAAGCCAGGCAAATCAGTTCTGCTGTGGTGGAAGGCAGCAGTGAGGTTATTCAGGGCAGTCCTGGAGTTATTATTTAGATATCAAATTAGAAGTCTAAAGAAAAACATTCAAAATGCTTACTCTGGGGATGGTTAGAGGAAATTGCCTGACTGGAAAGCATTTGTATTGGGCTTGTTGGTGGGGTGGTAGCAGGTAATGCAAATATGGCAGAGCTAAAGCAGTGTTAAAGAGTTTTTCATTGGTCTCAAAAATAATTGTTCATCTTTCTTGACACTGGATGAAGTCCTGAGGCCCTTCTTTGCCTATCTCCAAATATTTATTCCCTGTGCTACTTAAGAAATAGGCAAACCACGAATCTCAGCGTTGGGAAGTAAATAGGCTGTCTTGACCAGTGCAAACCATCTTTGAGAGCAAATTGCTTTCTCAGTTATACATCAAATGCAGCAGAAGTTGCAAGTGAGTTAAAAATGGCCTAGTGACTTTCATGGAATCACTTAGGCTAGGGAAGACCTCTGAAGATCAAGTCCAACCCCTCTGCCAGAGCAGGATCACCTAGGGCAGGTCACATAGGAACACATCCAGAGAGGACTAGAAAGTCACTAGAGAAGGAGACTCCACAACCTCTCTGGGCACCCTTCCCTAGATCTCCAGGATCCTTACAGTAAAGAACTTTTCCCTCACGTTGAGGTACAAATTTCTGTGTTCCAGTTTGTACCCTTTGCCCCTTGTCCTATCACAGGGCACCAGAGAAAAGAGCCTGGCACCTTCTTCTTGTCATCCACCCTTCAGGTACTTATAAACATTAATAAGATCTCCTCTCAGTCTTCTCTTTTCCAGACTGAACAGCCCCAGGTCTCTCAGCCTCTCTTCATGTAACATATTCCAGTCCCTTCATCATCTTCATAGCCTCTGTTGGACACTTTCTAGCAGGTCCCTGAACTGAGGATCCCAGAATTCAACACCATACTCCAGTTATGAACTCACTAGTGCAGAGTAAAGGGGGAGGAGAATCTCCTCCTTNAAAGAGCCTGGCACCTTCTTCTTGTCATCCACCCTTCAGGTACTTATAAACATTAATAAGATCTCCTCTCAGTCTTCTCTTTTCCAGACTGAACAGCCCCAGGTCTCTCAGCCTCTCTTCATGTAACATATTCCAGTCCCTTCATCATCTTCATAGCCTCTGTTGGACACTTTCTAGCAGGTCCCTGAACTGAGGATCCCAGAATTCAACACCATACTCCAGTTATGAACTCACTAGTGCAGAGTAAAGGGGGAGGAGAATCTCCTCCTTGACCTACTGGCCACACTTTTCTTAATGCACCCCAGGATACCATTTGCCTTCTTGGCCACAAGGGCACATTGCTGTCCCATGGATAACTTACTGTCTACCAGGGCTCCAAAGTCCTTCTCCATGGAGCTGCTTTCTAGCAGGTCAGCCCCTAACTAATATGTTATAACTAGCATAAATACATTGCATTATTTAGGAGAGGGCATCTCTTTCCCATGCATTTCCCTGGCATTTAGCAGGGTGGGGGGGATTAGATTTGTTGTTGATTTTGTGCTGCAGGGATGATCTCCTTCTCCTCCCCTCCCCTCTCCTTTCTTGCAACATGCATTGCATGAACATGGAAGGTGCTTTGTGACTTTACAAGATAAGCAAACCTGAGGAGTGATGCTGTGCAAATGTCTCTCAGCTTTATTTCCATCTCTCTGCATTCGCATTGGGGTTTGATTTCCAAAAGACAAGATCAATATGGAAACCCAACAGCTGAAAACACCATCAAGTGGGAACTTGTGTCCTGATTACACTGTGCAGAAAGTGGTGCTTGCTTTAGTGTGATTTATGAACAGGGCAATGACTGGCCAGCTGCTGGGCTAGCATCAACTATTTACTTTCATACATAAAGAGTGATGAAAGGCATTGGGCAAACTCCTTTCTCAACTGACAAGCTGCAGGTGCTGAGTAACTTGGAAAACTCAGGTTGTTATTTTCTGAAGGGAGAAGGCAGTTCTTGGTGTGGGGAAGAGAGAGTGAAAGGAATGAATGCAGTAACTGGATAGCACAGGAGCACAGCTGCCCATGCTGGAGATGAGGGGGAGAAGACCAACGGGTGGAATTGAGAGAGAAGGTGCTGGAAGCCAAAGCAATAGTGCAGGGAAATGAGAGAGACAGAGACAACATGTCCATGGATTGAAATCAAGTAATCAGTGTAAATAACACTGGTATTTGCCCTTCAGGAAATGGGTGGGGTTAGCATGGGTTTAGAATGTCCTTCATTTTCTGCTAGTGGTATTGTAGAAGTAGTGTAAACCCCAGTATCTCACCTTCCAGGGATGTTGGGGTGACCTGGTGGGCACTGCAGATGTGCAACATGGGGCTTGATGTGCAGCCCTCCCTCCCTTCAGAGATAGGGAACGGCTGTTGCTGCAGGGGACCAGGCTGCTGCTGAGCTAAAACTTCACCTTTCTTAGCTTTGTCTCCTGAAAATTGATCCACGCTTTTCTGTGTCCTCAGGACACACCCAAGGACACAGCCTGCCTCTGAGCAGTGCTTGTGAAGAAGGTAAAACACCAAATCACAAAGTGCTAGGGGTTGGAAGGGGCCTCTGGAAACCATCTAGTCCAACCCCACTGCTAAAGCAGGGTCACCCACAGCAGGTTCCCCAGGATCACAGTGTCCAGGCAAATTTAGAATCTTTTCAGAGGAGACTCCTGAGCAGCCTGCTGCAGGGCTCCAGCACCTTCAACAGAAAAGCAGTTTAAGTGGAGCTGCCTGGGTTCCAGTTTGTGTCCCTCATCTTATCACTGAGCACCACTGAAAAGAGTCTGGCCTCAAGAATTGGTGAGATTTTCTCTCAGCCTTCTCCAGGTTAAATGGGCTCAGGTCTTCCCTTCTCACAGAGATGCTTCAGTCCACTTGGCATCTTTGTAGCCTCTGCTGCATTCCCTTCACTAGTTCCCTGTCTCTCTTGAACTGGAGAACCCAGAACTGTATCTGGTACTCCAGCTCCAGGCTAGGGGCAGTGTAGAAGAAAGAGAAGCAGGAACACTTCCAGGCATGAACACTTTAGTGCACATAGAAAGGTTTTAATGTCAGATACCTATGGATTTTCCTTGGCTTTACATAGAGGCTTTGGCATCTCTGTTAAACTTACAAATACCTTCTCTCTATTGGTACAAAGTTTGGATTGATGCTAACTGTCCTGGACTGTGTAGCTGTTGTGGGTAGAGTGGATAATGATTGGACTCAATGGTCTTAAAGATCTTCAACTGCAACAATTCTGTGGGTCCAGACCTTACCATTAAGTTTTCAAGTCAAGGCTCTTAATCTATTTTAAGTCATTCACAGAGGCTTCTAAATTTTTACTAGTTAGAATCTTTCCCTCCCAATCACTGTATGGCCTCAGTGGTGGTGGCTGGAGTACCTGGCTTTACAGACTCAGGCTTGCAGGCTGTAGCCTCAACACTACTTTGTTTGATGCCTCTTTATAAATTGATGCCTCAGGGAAGAGAAGATAGGAAAATTCTATGAACCTTTCTTCAAAGTGATCTGCACTCTGCCCTTACAACTCTGCTGCTCATAATTCATGCAGTCAGCCCAAATCTGTACAAAAGTGTCCCAGCCCCTCTGTGTTTAATGTGGTGTGTATATTTCTGTGTGATAAGCACACACATTGTTGGATGTAATTACAGTGCCCATCTGTGTGTATGTCTGCACCACTTTTCTTCATAATCATAACAGGAAAAAAAAAAAATAAGGTAATCGATGATGATTTCCTTTTGGTAGAAAATAGTCAGCCTGGCTTCTCATCCTGTGATGGCTCTGCACAAGGACAAAGCGAGGGTGTTCTCCTTGGGCATGTGTAACAGGCATTCCCAGCACCAAACTCCAACCATCTGAAGGTAAAAGGCAGAGCTTTAATAAGACAGTAAATTTACAGCCTTATCTGTGCTTGACAAAATCCTAGCCATAATTTGATTTGACCATATATACAATATATGTTTTTATTTAAGTAATAATGACTGAGGCACGGAGAATTTCCTGGAAATTAATGGCTGGCTGAAAAATTTTATAGCCCAAATGCAGCCAAGGGCCATTAATCCCAACTGGTCAATTCTCCATGAAATGCCTTGTGTCAGGGGTCATTTGTTACATTCCCAGCCCTCCCACCCACCAATAAAGAAGGAAAATTAAATGCTGCTTTCCTCCTTTGGCATCACTGAGCCTTGAAGCAGCCTCTGCTAGAGAGTGGTGCTGGTGGTGCCCCAGCAGTGAAGGTTTCTCAGTGAATGAATGATGGAGAACCTTTCAAGAATGGTCTTTCACTGTCTATTACTTTACGTCTGCTAGTGACTAAAGCTCTTCAGTTTGCTTCTTGGAGCTGACAAGGGGATGGAAACACTGCCATGCTTCCCCTGCCAATAGAAAAGTTGTGGTGTTAGAGAAGTGAGGGGAGTTTGTACCCCACATATATCACAGATCTGTCTCACCTACCACGGCTGCCATCCTGCTAGGATCTTATGTTTATCTCTGGTATTCAGTGACCAGCACTACTTGCAACTCAAGTGTCTCTCAGAGAAGTACACCTTCTTCCAGCCTGGAGAAAACCTTATAGCAGCCTTCCAGTACCTTAAGGGGGTCTACAAGAAAGCTGGGGAGAGACCTTTTATAAAGACTTGTAGTGATGTGATGAGAGGGAGTGCACTGAAGGAAGGTAGATTTAGACTGGATACTAAGAAGAAGTTCTTTACAGCAAGGGTGGTGAGACACTGGCACAGGTTGCCCAGGGAGGTTGTGAATACCCCCTCCCTGGAGGTGTTCAAGGCCAGGTTGGATGGGGACATGAGCAACCTGATCTAGTAGGAGGTGTCCTTGCCCCTGGCAGGGGCTCAGAACTAGATGATCTTTAAGGTCTTTTCCTACACAAACCATTCTATGATTACTTTCATTGGTACATTAGAGGCATCAGTAGGTCTAAGTGATGTTGTACAAACTGTAAGGCTAGGGTGCATGTAAGTGGATATTGAAGAGACTAATTAAGAGACTAATGAGATATAAGAGAAATAATTGCAACAAGAAGTTCATTGCTAAATCTTCAGGTTAAAAACAAACGAAACAATAATGGCTTCTGGTACTGCTTTTCAGAAAGGAGGAATAAAAGCAGTCAGACACTGTCTGTTCAGCCTGATCAAGCCTTGGTGGCATACAGTTTAGCTTATAACTGTTTATATGCTTTATTAGGACACAGTTCATTAAATAGGAAGCTTGGAGGAGCAACAGGTATGGACCAGAACACAGGAGGCTTTGCTGAAACTTACAGGAAAACTTCTTCCTGTTGTGGTGGAGAGCACTGAACCAGGCACCCAGAGATTGTGGAGTCTCCACCTCTGGATACTTTCAGAACCCATCTGGAAACAATCCTGTGCAACCTGATTTAGGTGACCTTGCTTCAGCAGGGGGATTGGACTGGGTGATATCCAGAGGTCCCTTCCAACCTCCACTATTCTGTGATACTGTGAAGCTAGAGACTTTGTGTTAGTTTCAGCCTTCTGCCTCCTACAGCTACTAGGAAAGGACATTGTAGAGAGGCTGCTGCTGGTCTCTTCTCACAGGTAAATAGTGATAGAACAAGAGGGAATGGCCTCAAGCTGTGACTGGGTAGGTTTCGACTGGACATTAGGAAACATTTTTTCCCATCATTTTTTCCTGAGTGGTCAGGCATTGGAATGAGCTGCCCAGGGAGGTGGAGGAGTCACCAACCCTGATGTGTTTAAAAGTTGTCTGGATGTGGTGCTTGGGGATATGGTTTAAGGGTGTACTTTCTGGAGTAGGGATAATGGATTGACTTTGTGATCCTGGGGGTCTTTTCCAACCTGAATAGTTCTGTGATTCTGTGAAGTGGGCTTTTCTCCATTCACTCATGGAATGGAACAGCAAGCCCTGGTACTGCTAAAATCTTACCTGAAAATTGTGGGAAAGGCATTACAAATACAAAACTGAACTTGTGTTATTATTCTGTTTGAACACTGGGGTTCAAGTAGCTGACTTTGAATGGTCTGTCAGTGCAACTGGAGAGAGTGGAGATGTGTAAAACCTATGATTTCCATTTCAAGTGAAACAAGATTTTCAAGACATTCCTAACCATATTAATACATGAAATAAATACTACAGCAAGGTGTCCTGTGGCTGTCCCTGGAAGCCTGCTTTAGGGATCACAGTTTCAGAATATTGGATAATGAGAAGGACACAGTGAGCCAAGACATGCCTGAATTTAAGCAAAGGCTCTTTGATCATTTGAAACTTGTTCTGTATCCTTACCCAAGATGCTGATCAAAGCACTAATCTAAAAAGAATGATACAGTAAAAAGGGATTTAACTCCACATCCTTTTTCTTAAGATGGATTCTTCTCCAAGTGTTTTGTTGTGCAGGCTGTGACTGGAGCAATCTTGCCAACTAGTTGTACCCAAGTTGTGCCATCGTGCACTGAGACTGCTTGTGTGGGTGGCTTTGCACTCGCAGGGGCACAGCCCTTTGCCTTAAAGTTATGCTTCATCTCTGAATGAAATTACTTGTGGCTGCTCCCTCCCT
>VWYK01113138.1:1446-12552 GCA_013399775.1 Semnornis frantzii | reverse complement strand
CTCTCTCAGCCTGTCCTCACAGCAGAGCTGCTGCAGCCCTCTCAGCATCTTGGTGGCCTCCTCTGGACCCACTCCAACACTTCCATGTCCTTCCTGTGCTGGGGGCTCCAGAACTGCACACAGGACTGCAGCTGGGGTCTGAGGAGAGCAGAGCCAAGGGGCAGAATCCCCTCCCTTGCCCTGCTGCCCACACTGCTCTTGCTGCAGCCCAGCACACAGTTGCTGTCTGGGCTGCACTCACACTGCAGGCTCATGTTGAGCTTTTCATCAGCCCAGACCCCCAGGGTCTGTTCCTTAGGGCTGCTCTCAGCCATTCCCCACCCAGCCTGGAGTTGTGCTTGGGATTGTACCTACTCAGGTGCAGGACCTTACACTTGGCCTTGCTGAATGTCATCAGGTTGGCCTGGGCACAGCTCTGCAGCCTGTGCAGGTCCCTCTGGATGGATCCCTGCCCTCTAGCAAGTCAGCTGTGCCACACACTTAGCAGAACACAGCCCTGGTTTTGTGTGGAGGCCAAGGGTTCAAGTGTGAGGCAGGGTCAGAAACAAACCAAAGGAGGGCTGGGCTGGGTTCCCATCGCTGCAGCCAGGCTGGCTGCTGGCTGATAAGCAAATGATTGGTCTCCACGTTGCCCTGGCATCTGCAGAGCTATCCTGTCAGACTGGATCTCCAGAGGGCTTGCCTGGCTCATCAGGGAGAAACTCCCTCTGGAGGCAGCTGGCACAGACCTTCCTAGCACTGCCCACCTTTCATGGGCGTGGAAGTAGCTGCGGGTGGGCTGGGTCGCTGAGGCTGCTGTTCTGCTCATGTGTCACAGGTTCACAGGGTGGTTTGGGTTGGAAGGGGCATTAAAGATCATCCAATTCCAACCCTCCTGCCATGGACAGGGACACCTCCCACTAGATCAAGTTGCTCAAGGCTTCATCCAACCTGGCCTTGAACAGCTGCAGGGAGGAGACATCCACAATTTCCCTGGGCAGCCTGTGCCAGTGTCTCACTCCCTTTGCTGTCAAGAATTTCTTCCTCATCTCCAGTCTCAATCTCCCCTTTTCCAGATCAAAGCTGTTGTTCCTCATCCTAGCACTACAAGCCCTTGTAAAAAGCCTCTTCTCTACTTTCTTGCAGCCCCCTTCAGATACTGGAAGGCTGCTCTAAGGTCTCCCTGGAGCCTTCTCTTCTCCAGGTTGAACAGCCCCAACTCTCCCATCCTGTCCCTATAGGGGAAGTGCTCCAGCCCTCTGATCATCTTCATGGCCTCTTCTGGAGGTTGATTCCCCTGCATAGCTCCTCTGGACCTTTTTCTCCCTTGTTTGGTCATTGGTTGCAAATGGATTTTCTACTGATACCTCAAAGTCTGTACCTTGACCCTCTGGGAACCTTCTCTACACTACTGCAGCAGGTAGTAGCCCCCTTTCTTTCCAAAGGAATTGGCACATGGGTGAGGGAAAAAAAAAAGTCCCTGGGTATGAAATTGCAGTGAGTCAAAGTGGAATTACATAATCACCTTGATAGCATCTCAATCTGCTAGCTAAATATTTCCCTCTTAACCTCTGCTGTCTCTACCTGCTGGTGTACTTAAGGGCTGATAGAGAGGGAGAAGCAAAGTGTCTAGACTTGCAAGCTTATTAAATGCAGAGCAAGACACTTAATGAAATCCAGCCCTTAGATAAGCCCTTTCAAAGGGAGCAGAGAAGCAGCATCTGCTTCACCTTAAATGAACGAGGAGGCTTTTGGGGAGTGCTAGACTGGAGGAGAATGAAAAAAAGAGCATGCAGGGCTCACTGCATTAGCATCCCTGCTGTGCTGCAGACATAGTGCTGGGTGTGTCTGCCTGCCTGGAGGGTGAGAGATGGCTCTAGGGCTGTGTGACAGCAAGGGGATGTTAAACTGAGCTGGGCTGGATGCCTGTCAAAGCAGAAGGCTTCAGACTAGGTGGGCTTTGATAGGGAGGCCTGTGCCAGCTCTCTGCTTTGTGCTGTGTGGATTTCCTGGCAGCCTGCTTTGTGCCAGGCTCCCCCTGATCTTAGCCTTGGGAGTCCTCGACAAGCAAATCCAGAATGGGATGGTGGCATCCTGTTCCTGGACCTGCTGTGCCCAGCCTGTCCCTGGAGGCTGTTTCTCTGCCCTGTAGGAAGCTAATGAAGGAGAATTAGCAACCTCCTCAGCTTGTCCCAAAGCCTGATGGGCTCTGTCTTCGAGCCTCTGCTAGTAGCAGATCCAAATCTTTATTTGCTGCAGACAAAGCTGATTTAGGGATTTCTCTCTCTCTTTTTTTTTTTTTTCTTCATTATACCTGGTGTGGAAGCTGAGAAGAGCTGATCACCATCCTGCATCATGACTGCCTCCCTCCAGCTCAGCCATCTGGAGGCTGAAGGCAGCCCTCCCTCAGCAGCACTGAGCAGTTGAGGAGTTTCCCCTTTACTCAGAGGGGAGTACCATGGAGTGCCATGCTCTGGACTGGATTACTGTGGTAGTTCTCTTTGTTTAAGAGCCTGCTCTGAAGTGTTTGCCTGCTTATGCTGTGGTGCTTCCTTCCTTCAGTCTTTGGTCATCAAGTCAGTTCTGCCTTGCACATCCAAGTTCTCCTTGTCCAGTGTAATTCTTCCTACACTCTTTGTGCTGTAATGTGCCCAAACTACAGCAAAAAAAGACCATCAGGGCCCATGTAATTGTCCTGACCTCTAGGGATGAGCTTGGAAAAGCCCAAGATCCTTTGCAGAGCTCTTCCTTTTCACGAGCCCATGCTCACATGCAGCTCTTCAGGGCTGCCTCATGGCTGGTGGCTAAACCCATTCCAATGAAATTAAAAGCTGCCACCAAAGAGCTCTGCACCTTCAAGGGCTTAAGGAGAAATCCTCTTTGCTACAGCTGTGGAGAGAGACTGAGCACACAGGTGCAGAATCATAGAATCACTGAAGCTGGAAAAGGCCTCTAAGATCGTCAGGTCCAACCCTCTACCTGACACCTCTATGTCTGCCAGGCCATGTTCTGAAGTGCCTCATCTTCCAGGGATGGGGACTCCACCACCCCCCTGGGCAGCCTGCTCCAGTCCCTGACCACTCTTGCAGCAAAGACATTTTTCCTGATATCCACTCGAAATCTTTCCTGCTGCAACTTGAGGCTACTGCCTCTTGTCCTGCTGTTAGTTACACCACCAGCCTCCCTCCAACCTCCTTCCAGGTAGCTGTGGACAGGAATAAGGTCCCCTCTCAGCCTCCTTTGGGCTAAACAATTGCATCTCTCTCAGGCTGTAAGACTTCTTCTCCATGACCTGATAAGACTACTTTTTTGCAGAGGCTGAATTCACCTAACTAGTCTCCTGGTAAGTGGGACAGGCATTCCTCTTGCAGGGTGACACATCACAGAATCATAGAATGGTAAGGTTGGAAGGGACCTCAAGGATCANTTCCATGTCCTTCCTGTGCTGGGGGCTCCAGAACTGCACACAGGACTCCACATGGGGTGTGACAAGACATCCTCATGCTGTGAAAGGCTGCTCCAGGATGGTAACAAACAGAACCACAGAATGCCAGGGACTGGAAGGGACCTGGAAAGATCATCCAGTCCAACCATGGCCTCCAGCCCTTTGGAAATCCCTGTGGTGAATTCTCTAGGAGCTGATCTTGTTATTCAGGTCTGAGGGGAGAGGCAAGCCTGTGCTGTCTCCATTCTGTGCTTGACCTTTGCAGCAGCTGCTGCTTCAGAAGGGCAGTGGAAGTGGTGGCATGTCCTTTGGGTGGAGGCTGTGATGCCCCTTGGCTCTTGGAGTGTTTGCCTCAGCTGTTGCTGGAGCGCTGTGCACTGCTGGAGCTGTTGCCAGAATTGCTCCAATCTGAAACCAAAGCCTTACAGAAATGAATTAGCTCCTCTTAATCAGGCTCAGGGAACAAGCTGCTGATTATCCATCCCCAAAGGACAGACCAGAAGACATTTCAGCTCCTAACAAGGAATGTGGCAGTGTCAGGTCCTCCTGTGCATGGCCAGTTTGCAGACTCACAGGAACTGGAGCTTTGGAGTCCTTGTGTCTTATATATCCTGTCTAAATATCTGCCTGCATTGCAGCCCTGTGTGCTCCTGGGGGTCTCTCCAGCTGAAAGGGAAATGATTTCTTTTTTTTTTTTTTCTTTTATATTTGATAAAAGGAGAACTATCTGGGGAATGGTCAGATTGGAAATCATAAAATGGTTTAAGTTGGAAGGGACCTCAAAGTTTATCTAGTTCCAACCTCTCTGCCATTGGCAGGGACACCTTCCACTAGATCAGATGGCTCAAGGTCTCATCCGACCTGGCCTTCAACACCTCCAGGGAGGAGGCATCCACAGCCTCCCTGGGCAACCTGTGCCAGTGTCTCATCACCCTCTAAAAAATTTCTTCCTCATCTCCATTCTAAATCTCCTCTCTTCCAGCTCAAAGCCATTCTCTCTCATCCTGTCACTACAAGCCCTTATCAAAAGTCCCTCCCCAGCTCTCCTGTACCCCCTTCAGGTACTGGATTCTTGCTCTAAGGTCTCTCTGAAGTCTCCTGCAGGCTGAAGAGCCCCAACTCTCCCAGCCTGTCCCTGCAGGGGCGGTTCTTCAGTCCTCTGTCCATCTTTGTGGCCTCCTCTGGACCCACTGCAACAGTTCCACATCCCTGAGAGCCTGTGATCTGCTCTCTGCTCCCACCCCTGAGCTCCAGCTCACTCCCCAGCAGCCAGCCTCATCACTCCTGTGTTCTTCAATCATTCACCACACTAACCCTGTCCCTTGGTTTGTGTTTCTTTGTGACCAAGTAGCTGGTCCCATCCCAGCACCACACTCAGCTATAGCAAGATGGAGCCTTCCCAGGTCTGCTTTCCCCCAGCATACCACATCTCAGATCTTAAAGATGCAGTGAGGTCCTTCCAGCATGTTCTTGGTTTCCACCAGCATCCCAGTGGCAGGATGAAGCCCATGGGCTTGACTTTGTGGAGGAAACAAGGAGTGCCAGCCCCATCTCCCAACACCAAATAAGTCACCTGCCCACAACTCCAGCACTGCTAAGTCAGCCCAGCCAAGCTTCTCAAGGAGCAGCAAGGACAGTAAGCAGTAAGGAAAATTCTCTGACCACTCTTTTCCTGTCACTGATTTCAGTGTCAGGTACAGGATGCTGTGTACAGGAGAGGAACACAAGATGGGAGGTTTGGTGTTCCCAGTGCCCAAATCAAGAGAAGGATTTGACCAAGGCAGTGCAGCCCAAGCCAGCCTCTGGGAAACTGGCAAATGCTGAGAGTCCTGTTTCTGATCCCCTCTCTTTTCCATTAGCATTGAGGATAACTACAGCCCTTTGGGACAGTGAGTGGAAAGAAACCCAATCCAAACCAGGAGCAGACCATGGGTCCCCAAGACTGTGGTGCAACCACCCCTCTGCTGTGTGGGGAGAGGGCAGAGAGGCTGGAGAGGAGCCCCTGTTTGTGGGCTCTTTGTTGGTGCTGGGCAGAGTATCTGCAGCTATAAATTGTGATTGTGCTGTGGGTAGAATCATAGAATGGTTAGGGGTTGGAAGAGTCCACACCCCCCCCTGCCAAAGCAGGGTCACACAGGAACACATCCAGACAGGTCTTCAAAGTCTCCAGAGAAGGAGACTCCACAACCTCTCTGGGCAACCTGCTCCAGGGCACCCCCACAGTAAAGAAGTTCCTATTCATGTTGAGGTGGAACCTGCTGTGTTCCAGTTTGTGTCCATTGCCACTTGTCCTGTCACAGGGCACCTCTGCAAAGAGCCTGGCACCTTCTTGGCACTCACCCTTTAAGTATTTGTAAACTTAATAAGGTCTCCTCTCAGTCTTCTCTTCTCCAGGCTAACCAGCCCCAAGTCTCTCAGCCTTCCCTTATCAGACATGTTCCAGTCCCTTCATCATCCTCATAGCCTCCACTGAGCTTTCTCCAGTAGTTCCTTATCCCTCTTGATCTGGGGAGCCCAGAAGTGGCCACAATACTCCAGATGTGGCCTCACTAGGGCAGAGTAGAGGCAGGGAGGAGAACCTCCCTTGACCTGGTGGCCACACTCTTAATGTACCCCAGGACAGCATTGGGCATCTTGGCTGCAGGGACACATTGCTGCCCATGGATCCCAGGCTGCCCCTGATCTTCTGGTCCAAGCCTTGGCTTACTCCTGTGTGCATGAGTATCTGACCTGTGGCTGAGTCTCGAGTGTCTAGGTGGGGCCAAACAGCTTCCAGACTCTGCTGAAATGGGAGATGAACTCTGTAATCTCCTTTCTGAGTTTGGAGTTTGTTGTTGAGCTAACCTTTGGCTTCCAGCTGCCATCTCCAGGTAGGAGTCAGCAGGGAGGTGAGCTGGGACAGCAAGACACATGGCTGGGAAGTATTAATACCCAGGAACGAGGCAGAAGGGAGGAGGGCAAGCTTTTGGTGCTCTCCCCTCTGCTGCTTCTGTCAGCGTGGAAGCAAACAGTGAAAGATGAGCCCTGCAGGTGCCCAGCCTGCTGCCTCTATAGTTAGAATCTGGCAGAGCATGGGACACTGCCCTACCAAAATAGCTGCCCTTTGGGAACCTTCAGCTGACATTTACTCTTTGATGGGAAGCTGCCTGTGAGAGCAGAGACTTGAGGCCTCATCCTGCTCGTGTGCCAGGTTGCCCCCTCCATGTCTGTGGCACCCAGGATGGTGGGGTTGGTCCTGGCTGCAAACTGAATTCCCTCTGCAGGAGGTAGCTGCCAGGTGTTGTGGCACAGCAGGAGTTGGCCTCTGCAGCTACTTGAAAGGAGGTTGGAATGAGGTGGGGGTTTTGGTCTCTTCTTCCATAGGCAACTATGAGGACAAGAGGAAATGGCCTCAGGTTGCCATTAAGGGCAGGTCAAGGTTGGATGTGAGGAACAATTTCACCCTTAAGAGGGCTGTCGAAGGACTGGCACAGGCTGCCCAGGGAGGTGCTTGAATCCCTGTCCCTGGAGGGGTTTAAAAACTGCAGAGCTGTGGTGTGAGGGCCATGGTTTAGCACCAGAGAATGATTGGAGTCAATGATCTTAAAGGTCTTTTCCAACCAAAATGATTCTGTGACGTTGATTTGGGGCCTGTACTGACCTGGGGCAGGGGTGGAATGATTTAGGAGCAGCAAGAGGCAGCAGCCCCCAAGGCACTTGCTGTAGAAAATCCCACCTGTGGGCTCTTGCTTTGCTTTCCCACTCACTGCCACAATGATGCAACACCTTCTCTGCCCTCTGTGCCATGGAAACATGGCTGTTGCTTCTGTCTTTGGTTTCCTTGCCTCCTGTCCAGCTGCAGATCTGTAGGAGGTACATAAAGCACTGTGGTTTTTAGTCTTGCTCCTTGAGAAGGCTGATCACCCAAACAGGTGGTGGAAGCTCCATCCCTGGAAGTTTTGAAGGCCAGGCTGGATGTAGCTCTATGTCAACTTGATCTAGTGGAAAGTGTCCCTGCCCATGTCAGTGGGCTTGGAACTACATGATCTTTGAGGTGCCTTCCAACCCTGACAGTTCTGTGATGCTTATGTGATGGTGGTGAGGTCCAGACCTCTTGTTTGATATGCTCAGAAGAAGCTCTACAAACCACCATGAGTTTTAGTTGTGCTCATTGAGAAGAGGGATGCTTTTCTGACAGTGGTGGAGACTGAACCTCTGTTCTGGGAGGCTCAGAAAGATCCTGGGCTCAAATTATCTCAGAAGGAGGAGATCTCAAAGTGGGTGAGGCTCCTGCCCCATAGATTGGGGTGAAACAAGCTCAAAAGAGACTCAATTTTGTAACTGAGTAAAGACTCCAGCAATGAGCAAAGCCATTTGGTGTGCGGGCTTGGAAGGGATCAAACAGTCTTCTGCCACCTCAGATCCAAGCAGTTCTGGTGTTAGGATCCCAGGTGAAGTCTTCTTTGGGTGTTTTCCCCAAAGCAAAGGTGTGTGCTCTCTGCTTGGCTACAGGAAATGAGCCTGCTGCTCTCTGGTTACTAATTGCTGTCACCCAGTCAATGAGCTATTGTTTATCTGGTTAAAATTAACTCTCTCTTCCTCCTTGCTGCACAAAGGAGTCACCTAGGGCTTGGATTGCTTTCAGAATCCTGGGACCTGCTCCCTTGCATGATTGTTTGTGGTATTTGGGAGTCTTGTGGTGTGCTGGGGGATGTGATCCACTGGTGTAGAGCTGGAGCTGTTGGGTCAGTGTTAAATGTCTTGCAGTGTCTCAGTGCTCAGCTGTTTGCATGCTGGATGAACACATAAGAGAGGTGGCCCCAGCTGGAAGAGCTCTTGGAGAAAATTGCTTTTGATCAAGCATGGGCACAGGCTGCACAAGGAGGTGGTGGAGTCACCATCCCTGGAGGTGTTTAAGAAGTATTTGGACATGGCCCTTTGGGACCTGGCTTAAGGGCCATGGTGATCTTTGGTTGATGGCTACACTCAGTGATCTTAGAGGACTTTTCCAGCCAAAACAATCCCACACTTCTATGGAGTATAGCAAGGTGAGGTCAGCTGAGGTAAGGGGAACAAGAAAGCAGTGCCCAGCAGTCAGCAACAGCCCAGGTCTTCCTCAAGCTCCTCAACAGCAGAGGAAGGGAGGCTTGGAAGAATGTGTACTTGTGAGTGTCCCAAAAAACTCCTCTGAATTGAGGGGTGAGTGAGTGGCAACCTGCAGGAACTCACATTCAGGCTTTGCAGGTGGTGGTGGCTGTTTGGGGTTGGTGTGTGTGACGGTTTGGGAGTTCCCTGCCACCCCCCACTTTGAAGTGACCCAGACTAATACTCAGCCGGAGCTGGAAGTTAAGAGATGAAGCTCTATTTACAGCTCAGCACAATATACAAGCAANTAAAATATTCCAATTAGCTCAAACCAGCACAGTGTGTGGGTACCAGTGGATGTGGGTCAGCAGGCTAAAGCAGCTGAGACAAAGTAGGAGTGTTGGAGAGATCAGAGTCACAGAATCACTGAGTTGTTTGGGTTGGGAAAATCCTCCAGGATCATCAGTTCCAACCAAGGAAGTTGAACATCTTCCTTATGAGGAGAGCCTAAGGGAGCTGGGACTTGTTAGCTTGGAGAGGAGGAGACTAAGGAGACCTCATTTCATGTTTATAAATATGTAAGGGATGAGTGGCAGGGGGCTGGAGCCAGGCTCTGCTGGGTGATGCCCAGTGACAGGCCAAGGGGCAGTGGGTGGAAGCTGAGGAACAGGAGGTTCCATGTGAACCTGAGGAAGATTTTTTTCCCCCGTGAGGGAGACAGAGCACTGAACAGGCTGCCCAGGGTGGGTGTGGAGTCTCCCTCTCTGGAGATATTCAAGAACCATCTGGATGCTTTTCAGCATGATCTGCTCTGGCAGGGGGGCTGGACCAGATGATCTTTCAAGGTCCCTTCCAGCCCCTGACATTCAATGATCAGCCTAACACCACCAGGGCCATTAAGCTGTATCCCAAGGTGTCTGGGCCAGCCTTGGATAGCAGGCATGACCTCAATATGGTGTCTGGAGGACAGGTCTGCTGAGGAGCAGCTGAGGGAGCTAGGGTGGTTTAGTGTGCAGAAGGGGAGGCTCAGGGGAGACCTCATTGCTCTCTACAGCTCCCTGAGAGGAGTTTGGAGCCAGGTCAGAGGCTGGGCTCAAGTGATCGGATGCGGGGAAGCAGCCTGAGGTTGCACCAAGGGAGGTTTAGGTTGGATGCCAGAAGAAACTTCTTGACTGAAAGGGTTCTCAAAGCCTGGCACAGGCTGCCCAGGGAGGTGGTGGAATCCCCATGCCTGGAGGTGTTTCAGAGGCAGAGATGTGGTGCTGAGGGCCATGGTGCAGCATCAGAATTGGTGGAGTTAGATGGGCAGAGTTGGACTCATGATCTTGGAGGTCTGTTCCAAAGGATTCAGTGGTTCCATGAGTCCCCCACTGACTGGTTCAGTTGGTGAGCCAACTTCCAGGTTCTTGTGAGAAAATTAACCCTGTCCTAGCCAAGCCCAGGACACAGACAACAATCCCTGCACTTTTGTCCCCTCCTCCTTCATGGCTTCCTGTTCTTTAGATGAGCTTGGCCTCAGCATGATGGAGGTGATCTCCTACTGTGTGTTAGCTTCTGCCCTGCCTTTCTGGGCTCCAGCTAGCCCCAGGGAGCAGATGAAGATTATGCTCCTGGGCCCTCCAGAAACAACAAGTTCTAGAAATCTTGGGGCTTTGGTTTTGTGTTTTCCTCACTTGAGGCTGCAGCCACTTTGCTGTCTTGAAACCTTTCACTGATCAAGCAAAGCCTGGCAAGATGATGCTGTCCCTCCTGGCTCTGCCAAGGTTGGGGCTGTTGCTGTGACACTGACATGATTTTGAAGCTTCATCAGGCTTCACAGAAGGGTTCTTCCCATGTCAGTAAGTGCTAACACATGTTTGAAAAGGGAACAGGGGAACAGTTTGTGGATTTGCCCTGCCCTTCCTGAGCCTGATGTGCAATAAATGTGTTAGCAGTCTGCGTTCGTCGCTGTCTCAGCACTGCTGGAAAAAGGTTGTTAAGCTCTGGGTTGCTTTTCCCTGCTGGAAATTCCAAATGCAGTGAGAGCAATGGAGGAAGTGAGTGCCCATGAGAAATAATGAGGCACTTTAGCAATGAGAAAAGTATCTCTTGGAGTAGGTAGCAGAGCTAGGGATGGCTTCACCTTCAAGGGAAAAAGAGCTGTGAAAGCTTTGTCTCCTTTCCTCTCTGTTCCTTTACAATCACAAAACTGCTGAGGGTGGGAGAGATCTTTGAGGTCATCAAGTCCAGCCACTCACCCAGAGCTCACAATCCCATCCCTCCTAAGCCACTGCCACTAAACCACATCTCTCAGCACCACATCCATGAGTCTTGCAGACACCTCCAGGGGTGGTGACTCCACCACCTCCCTGGGCAGCCTGAGAATCCTTTCTGGGGAAATATTTTTCCTGAAATCCAACCTGAACCTCCCTTGGCACAGCTTTGCTGTTTCTTTCTTAGCCACCAGTGTTCAGAGGGAGATGCCAAGCCTCCTTGTGGATGAAGAGGGACATGTCCCTCTGATGTGTTCAGCTCATTTCTAGGAGCTGCCCCTTCCCTGGGCGTGTTCAAGGCCAGGTTGGGCAGGACCTTGAGCAGCCTGGTCCTACTGGAAGGTGTCACTGCCTGTGGCAGGAGGG
>VWYK01113137.1:13466-24062 GCA_013399775.1 Semnornis frantzii | reverse complement strand
TGCTCTCTAGCCGTGCTCCTACTGTGCTCCTACTATCCTGAACTGTGTGGAACTCCAGCGACCAGAGTCAGGCTCTAAAAGCTTCCACACAATTGGCCTGCACAGCCAGCGTGACACCATGCTAAGACTGCACATCACAAGATATCCTGCCTGCACCTGAAATCCTCCTGCCAAGACAGGAAGTCTTGGAGATAACACAGATCATCCAGAGAGACAGGAGCAGGTCAGAGCTTGTCTGCCTCCTTTCTCCAGCACCCAGAAGCCTGGGAAACTCCAAAGCCTCTAACAGCTTTGAGATCACCAACAGCAACCCCGCCACTTGCATTGGGTACTGTCCCATAATATTTTGTGAGTAAATACTTAAAGCCTCTTGTAATTACAATTACTAATTGTCTTCTGCCATAAGCAGAGAGGAGCTTCCCTGCATCCATCTAGTGGCTAAGCAGGATAATGAACCACAAGCGGTGCAGTGACCGCTAAAACCTTCTCTTCCAGTAAAAATGTTTGCCTTTGCTGGTTACCTCTTAAAGTGTTCCAGTTTTGCCTGTTTCCTGTATGTATGAATTTCCAAAGCCTGCGTTTCGAACCTTGTAATTAAGTTTTCTGGTGAGATTTAATGTTAATAAACAATTTTCATAGTTGTTACAATCTCTGCCTGGATATCAAAAGTAATACCAATTGTTAATTTTATTTTTTTTTTTAAACAAGGTGTCAATTTGTCTTGCAATAAATCAAAAGAGCCTTGTCACTGCCCAGTGCCTCATACTAGCCTCTAAAATACATCACATAGTTCAACCTGTTGTGGTTTGATCCTGCTATGAACTGATTTTCTGTAGAGAAGCATGTTCTTGCCTCTTCCTTCTGATCATTTATTCCATGCTAGTGGCTCTGAGTTAGCATTTCTGCTCAAGGCACTTAACGGCTTCTTCGCAGTGTCATTTAGCAATGGCTTGCTTTAGTTCAGAGACATTTGGTATTGAAGCAAGCACACAGTTCGGAAGTCTGGCACAGTCCGGACATGTTCCATCAAATTCAGAGACCAGATCTCTGTCCCACATCTCACTAGTCACTAAATCCAGCCAGCATTTCCTTGCCTACCAGTTGTTTTCTCCACAGCTCACTGCTACAGGTACTGCCAGGTGTCCCCTGTGATGTGCTGTGCTCCCTGTGATGTGCTCTGCTCCCTTCCCAGCCACCTGGGCAAAGGGCAGCTGGTGACATTTTCCTATCACCACTTGCTGATGTTTATTTTGGCCCTCCTACAGGTGTTGCCAAATGACTCCTGTTGGATCACAGGATGTCACGGATTGGAAGGGACCTCTGGAGATCATTAAGTCCAACCTCCCCTGCCAGAGCAGGACCAGAGAATCCAGTGCAGATCCCACAGGAACACATCCAGACAGCGCTGGAAAGGCTCCAGAGAAGGAGACTCCACAACCTCTCTGGGCAGCCTGTGCCAGGGCTCTGGGACCCTTAAAGAAGTTCTTCCTCATGTTGAGGTACAACTTCCTGTGCTGTAGCTTACATCACAGGATGCAAGTGAGAAAACAAGACCTAGGGCAATGAATCGATGGAACCTGGAGACAGGACAAAAACTCTCAAGCTGCTCTTTTTAGAGTGTCAGTACTCTGCCTTGCCTTGCTCTGAGCTCTGGCGTACAGCTCCACGTCCCTCAGAGGAGGCAGCAAGGCCCATCAGCAGTTCTCAAAACTGGGGCGTGGGAGTTTATCCAGACCCCAACCTCTGCTCTGCAAAGCCTGTGACTGCAGAGGCAAATGTGGTTTGGATGGGCTGAAAACACAGTGAGAGCAGCAGATTTTCTTCAGAGGTGTGGATGCTGTTGTAGGCCTCAGGGGACACTGGTAAAAAAATGTGGAGTTCTTTTAACAACCGATCACTTGCATGTCACCATTGGAAGGTGAAGCCATGTTTGGAATTGGTTTGCATTTTAGCAGACATGGAAATTACAACAGGCTAAGGAAACGTGGTTGCAGGACTGCCTGAGCAAAGCCATGCAAGCCAGACTGAGAGCAGAACTTACTTTTGCTGAATAATATCCCGTCGCTGCCTGAAATGAATAAAGCAGTCCTCGATGGACCTATCAAGGAACATGATTCCAGTAAGTTATATACAATTCTGGATTTGTTTTCAAAATACATGCATTAATTTTATTTTTATTTTTTTAAATAAGCCTACTATGTTATTTTTGGCCAGCACTCTCCTTTGCTATAGCTCTGATAAAGCTCAGGCTGCAAAGTATTTCTCCAGCTACCTCAAGGCAAGCGTTGACATCACCAAGAAGGAAGCAGTGCTAGAGCAGAGGAAACATTTAGAAGGGAAAGGCCAGGCTGTGATTACATGTGGTGGAATGGAAGCTGCCCAGCCAAACAGCAGAGTGCTTCCATTGACTTTACCCTGGAACTCAGTCATTTCGCTTAAGAACTGCTGTGGGATTTCAGGCACAAATGAGTCTCGATGAATTTTGAGGCAAAAACTGATATTGATTAATTATTTGGTAATGTCTCCATGCGACATATGTTTCTCTGGTTGCCATTCCTTGTCGTGCTGCTGTTGGGGTTGGAATATTGATCCTCTCCTGCTGTGGAATCCCTGCCTCGGGAGAGGGATGGTGTCAGCCAAGCACAGGCAGTGCTGAGATTTATAGAGAAGTAAAGGCAGTTTCCGATATTAAGCAAAGGATAAAGAACTTGCTTGAGTAAAATGAGGCTTTCCTCTTTTTTTCTTTCTCTTCTTTTTTTTTTCTGAAGTGTAGCACCAAAAAAAAAAAAAAACAACACAACTCAAAAAGTGAAATGGAAAGTCCCCAATGATTGCATCCAGCTGTTCCAATTTTATGACACCGAGATCCCCAGTTGTCATGTACTTTAATATGCAGTCATATTCTGTTCAGCTTCATTTTCTCCCCCAACTTGAGTTAATAAAACACCTTTCAGTCAGGCTGTTCGTAGCAGTTGCAGAGTGCCTGGTCATCTTCTTTTATAAACAGGAGAGATGTGTGCAGCTTTAAGAACTAATTCATACACACACTTCCAGGCTGTTACCTGTGGAATAATACTGCAGCCATCATTCCCATTAATGTCAGTGAGAGCAACATTTGTGCATTTCCCCATGTGAAGGAGACACGAGCTGAACAGAAGCAGCCCTTTTCCAATCCCTGTAGACCAACCTTGCCATAAAAACAAGCCAAACCTCCACCCCAGCCAAGGTTCTTCTTGCCTGTGGAGGACTTTGTGCTCAGGCCCAAAAGGAATAAGTCTCTCTGGACTTTGGAAATTCAGAGGCAAACCAGCACCTTCTGAAGTATTGCTCATTTATTCTCCATTTCATCCACCAGGGAGTACAGGGGTTGGACAAGTTCTTTAGAGTAAGAGTGGTGGAATACCGGAACAGGCTGCCCAGGGACGTGGTTGAGGCCATATGCCTTGCCACACTCAAGATCAGTCTGGATGTGGCCCTGGGCAGCCTGCTTTGGTTGGAGGTGTCCCTGCTGACTGCAGGGTGGTCCTTTGAGGGTCCCTTCCAACCCAATGCTGCCTGTGAATCTACACTTATACCTACACTGTTTGTATGGTTTCGTCTTGGCTTTCCCAAAGGACTTTTTCTCTGCTCCATTGACATAGATAAAATACACAGGATAAAACCAATGCCCACATTTGCTGCTTTTCAATGCACTAATGTTTTCAGTCTGACCACTTCCTCTTCCCTCCTTCCATGCTGGTGTTTGCCCACACCAGTAGCTATGCATGTGAGGTGGTAGGAGAGGCAGGAACAGGATTTCTGGAGTCCTGTGAGCAGTTCTGGAGCCCCCAGCACAGGAAGGACATGGAAGTGTTGGAGCAGGTCTAGACGAGGCCACAAAGATGCTCAGAGGGCTGCAGCAGCTCTGCTGTGAGGACAGGCTGAGAGAGTTGTGGCTCTGCAGCCTGCAGAAGAGAAGGCTGCCAAGACAGCTTGGAGTGGCCTTCCAGGATCTGAAGGGGACTCCAGGAGGGCTGGGGGTGGACTATTGACAAGGTCTTGCAATGCCAGGACAAGGGGCAATGGTTTTAAACTGGCAGAGGGGAGATTGAAACTGGATGTTAGGAGGAAGTTCTTTGCAGTGAGGGTGGTACAGGTTGCCCAGGGAGGTTGTGGCTGCTCCCTCCCTGGAGGTGTTCGAGGCCAGGTTGGATGAGGCCTTGAGTGACCTGTACTAGTGGGAGGTGTCCCTGCCTATGGCAGGGAGTTGGAACTGGCTGATCTTTGAGGTCACTTCCAATCTTACCATTCTATGATTCTTTAATTTCCTGTGCCAGGGCAATTGTCATTGGTGAAGAGGGGAGATGCTCCAACATCCACTTTGGCTTTAGGGCTCCAGCTTGCTACCACTGCTCCTGTAAATAGAAACCCCTCCACATCCTACATTAAAAAAGAATAAGTGTACACAGTGGTAGCTCAAGGATCAGACCAGCTGATTTAATTAATCCCAGAGCAAGCATTTCAAATAAGGGAATCCAGAAGTATGATGAAGCTGCAACGAAATCAAATATGCTACAGTGCTCTGGCTGGTGAAGGCTTCTTTTTCAGCCTCGGCATTCTTTTGCCTAAGTCTTTTCCCCTTTGTGGCATTGAAAATCGTTTGGGGAATTTTTTTTAATGATGAAATTTTATGTAAAAGGTAGCCATGTTACTGCATTAAATATAAAGCAGGAAGAGAAACAAACTGGTTTGGCTTCCTAAGAGGTAGTAGCACTGATAAACATTTTGGTCAGCCCAATGCATTTTGTGGACAGTGTTTAAGGAAACATTAAGCTGCTCCCATGCTTAGCTTGAAGAAGCTTGATCCTCCCTGTGCCAGTATTTATAGTCACTGTTCAATAGGAAGCCTCTAATGATAACATCTTACTGCTTGTTTAATCATCTTTTACTCAGCAAAATAACTGAGTGCATCTGGGACTAAGGAAGGCTGCTGGCTGGCTCGGGGCACCACTGCCCTGCGTGCCAGGGAAGCTCACTGAAGGAGCTGCCTCAGTCTGGGGCTGTGTCCTAGCAGTGCCCCTTGGAGAAATACTTCAGCTCTTTCCTCAGGGAAAGTTCAAAATTGTCTTTGCTCTGCCTCTCCCTTGCGTTGTACCAAGGATAGGAAAAGCGGCTTTTTAAAACGGCAGGGATTTACAAATGCCAAATGGTGGTGGAGTCACCCAGCCTGGATGTGTTTCAGGGTGGTTTGGATGTGGTGCTTGGGGCTATGGCTTAAGGTGAATCTTGTAGAGTAGGGTTCTAGGTTAGACTTGGTGATCCTGAGGGGCTTTGCCAACCTGGATGTGTCTGTGAAATACAAAAGGAGAGGAACACAGCATGGGGCAGGGGAGGCAGAAAGGGGTGTGTGTAGTGTTCTGAGGTGGAGTTGAATTTGAACTGAGGATGTCCATAACAGGGAAGACCCAGCCAACAGCTAACCTGATATAAAACCACTGTCAGCCTGCCTTTACCCCTCCTTCCTTGATCCCTTCCTCTTTCCCTTTATGCACCTTACTTCCTTTTGTTACAAATTATATCTTTATTGTATTATATACAAATTATATATATATATAATGATATATATCTAATTATATATATATGATCTATTTATTGTATTATATACAAATTATATATGACACCTTCTCAGTAAAATCAACCCCAAAAAAGTAAACAAATAAAAAAAAAAACCAAACAAAAAATATAGAGAAGTATAATTAAAATGACACTGTCACCATCACATGGTCCAGGCTGTGCCTCCCCATCCCCTGCCACCATCTTCAGGTCAAGGAATGTCCGCAGCCTGGGGACTGCTGCAGCATGGCTCCTTCTTACAACAAAACATTGGTAAGAATCAACATGAATTTTGTACTTCCCAGGAGTTGGTTTCCCTTGACAGAGGCTTCTCAATTGGCAGCCCCTGCTTTGGGTCTGTATGCAGCAAGGTTCCTATGCTGCTACTACAGGGGTTTCTTTAGGGCAGACAGCTGCAGATCCTTGCTCAAGAAACAGTACCCTGTGGGCTCAGCAGAGCTGGCATTGGTGGACTGCATTGAAAGAGTAAATATAAGGGGGAAAAAAAAAAAAGTTCTCTCCCAAGAAAAAATGTAAATAGCAGTCATATGGTGGGAGCCATATGCCCCCATCCTGAAGAGTGTGCAGCTGAAATGAGCTGGGATGAGGCAGGAACAGCAACAAGGAGAGGTGGAGTGATACTCCTGAGGTTGTGTGAGTATGGATGAGATTGGTAGCCACATCTTTGGAGTCACTGGTGAGCTGCTTGCCTGCATCCCAATCTTAGTACCACAGCAGTAACTGAGATGCCTTGGAGTCATCTTGTGTCCTGTGAGAAAACCCAGCATCCGGGCAGTGCTGAGGTGACAAGATGGGAGTGACAGAAATGAGAGGAGCAAGAAAGGGATTGTAAATTAACAGGATGCAAATCAATTCTCTCGTGCTGTTAGGACAAACTGTGACCATGCAGCATTTTGTACAGAGTCCTTCAACGCTTTTCAAAACTGATTTGCTGTCCCTCTCCAGGCAGAAGGTTGTGTTCGGGATCATTGGTGACAGTGAACATCATTTCACAGCACCAGCCTAAGCAAAGCCAAAGCTGGATACCTGAGCTTGAGGTAATCAGCCCCAAAATACCTCCAAGCCTGCAGTTTAGCTGCAACCATCCTTATGTAGAATGCAAAAGTGCAAGCAACACCTGCAAATTATTCCACGGGTGTTTCCAAACCCAGAAGTTTCTATGCATATAAAAAGCTCCTGCACTCACTGCACTGAGGCAAAGAACAGTCCTAAACATATGGCCAATAAGACAATAAATAGCAAGGGCTGGACCTTGCTGAGGATGAGGTCCATTCGTGCCCTACGAAAGTTGGGAATTGTGGCTATTCTGTCCCAGGGTCCTCTGGGGCTGGGTTAGCAGCCTGCTGGAAAGTCCAACTCAAAAGAAAACCATAAATTAAACTGCCAGCAAACTATCCATAAGAGAGAAAACAACATTGAAGCAACAGTCTTTCACTTTTAGCCCCCCCAAGAGCTCACATGAGGTGGGAATGGTTCTCATCCTGCCACTGGCAGCCTGATTTAGAAAGGACACAAATTCACAGAATCATAGAATGTTAGAAGTTGGAAGAACCCAGAGATCATCCAGCCCAATCCCCCTTACCCCTGCCCAAAGCAGGACAGTCCACACAGGAATGCATCCAGGTGGGGTTTGAAAGCCTCCAGAGAAGGAGACTCCACAACCACTCTGGGCAGCCTGCTCCAGGGCTCTGCCACCCTCACTCTAAAGAAGGTTCTCCTCATGATAAGGTCAAACCTTCTCTGTTCCAGTTTGTGTCCATTGCTCCTTGGCTTGCTGCTGGCCACTGAGAAGAGATTGGCCTCATCTACTTGACACCCACCCCTCAGATATTTGTATACATTGATCCGATACCCTCTCAGCCTTCTCTTCTCCAGACTAAACAGCCCCAGGGCTCTCAGGCTCTCTCCACAGGGGAGATGCTCGAGTCCTCCACTCATCCNCCTCTTGCTTTGTATCTGCCTATTTATAGTTTGAGTTTGGTTTGCTTTTTTATTTCTTAGTTTTCCTCTTTATTTCTTCATTTTGTCCTCTTAGACAGGTGTGACTTTCTCTTCTCCAGCCAACACAGTGAGCTGGTGAAGATGTCTGGTTATTACTCCAAGCAGGAATGACAAAGGGTTGGTCACAAAGAGTGCTTTCAATGCAACACTACAGTCCAGTTTGTTGGTTTTTTTCCCTCCCTTCTTCCCCATCTTCCTCCTTTCTTCTCCGTCTCCTTCCTTTCCTCTCCATCTCCTTCCTTTCCTTCCATCTTCCTCTTCTCATCTCTATCCTTTTCCTCTCCATCTTCCTCCTCCCAGCACCACCTCCCCTTTCCTGCCCCACACAGCATTTTCCCCTTTTTCCCCCAAACCCACAGCACCTGGACTCTGTTGCAGTCTCCTCCCACCCCAGGTGTCACCACTTTGCCCTCCCTGCTCACTCCCCTTTATAATGGGCCCCAGGAAAGGCAGAAGCCCTAAGCTTGCCCAACTGGGCAGAGGGATCCTCCTTCTGGCATCCCAGGTGAATGCCCATGGTGCACATTGGGTGACTGGTGGAGGTGATCAAAGGCTGGGGTGCCTGGTGGCCCCCCAGTTAGCTAGGATTACTCTATTAATAGCTGCTGTAGCATCACTTATGGGTGCTGGCTGGGCCTCCTTACTTAGTCTGAGCTGCTCTGTTTAGCTGCTGCTTTGTACTCACTCATGAAATTGTAAACATGACAGGAACAAATCCAGTTAGCAGTGTGGCTGAGCAGATTAGAAAAGAACAAGGTTCAGTTTCTATAGCTGGAGCTCTGAGACAGTAATAGAGATTATGACAGGTTAATGGAGACTGTGACATTCCCTATCCATGTAAATAAACACTGAACTCGAGCCCCTCTGGTTTCCCTGAGCACTAGTAAATAGAAGTATAACAGAGACCTCATGTAAAGCAACCATATGCTTATAATTACGCAAACATTGTAGATCCCCTGTGTGAAATTTCACATCTTTATTGCTTCTATTTTAATGTTTACAAAGTCAGCAGCAATTTTTCATTACCCAACCTCTCAGAAACAGGAAAAACAATTTCCTACCTCCTAATAGCTTTCTACACCGGAACAAATGCAAAGCTGAACCGATCTTGCAGACCTCTTCCCTTTCTCTCCCTCTACCTCGCTGCAGTTGGGTTCCCTGATGTCAGGATATGTTTTGAATGCGGGAGAGGCTTCACTCTTCATGCCCATACAGTAAGTTTTTAGCTGAGAGCAAGAGACAATATGGTTCTAATCTAAGGCGGCGACAAAAATGCAGAGATCTCGCGGAGGAGCGACGTCGCCACTGGTTCGTGGCAAAAGAAAATGCAGTGAAAAGCAGCCGTGGTGCATGGGGTTAGCTCTGCTGCTTCCCCTGACTTTTCCTGTGAAAAGACTAACTGCCAAAAGCAGGAGCAAAAGAGAAGGAAATGGGAAAGCTCATCCCTGTGCCATGGGGCTGCACAAGCTTCTACTGAGCCGGAGCGTGGAGGAACTCGTTTGGAAGAGGCTGCAGGACACTGCGAGAGGCGCGGATTCCTCGTGGGATGTTTGCAAAGTGAAAGAACTTTCCTTGAAGGGACAGTGCAGGAGATGATTCAGACTCTCCTGAAGCAGCCCTGTTTATATGGGTGTGCTACTTCACCTCCTGTTAGTTCACACGACATGGTTTTGGCAGTTAAAATTCTTGGTCTGCTTAGACTTCAGAGGTTTATGTTAACAGTTCGGAGAGTGTGGAAGGCTGAAACGAATATGATGGGGGGGGGGAAATGGTTGTTGTACTAAGCAACAACATCAAAATATTTGTCTAATCCAATGATCCAGGATGCAGGCAGCAGAGACAGAAACTTGGTGCTCCATCCCCAGGGATGGTCTCATGTGAGAGCAGGACAGTTCTGCATGGAGGTAAGCAGGGAGAGGAGCTGGTGCACTACCCACAAGGGAACATCTACCACAGAAAGGGGTAGCAACTTCTGGATCAAATTCTACTTTTTTCTCTGAAAAGGAAAATATTCCTTCTAGTATGGAGCACCAAAAACCAATTTTTTTGAGGAGTGTTGCAGAAAGGAAGCAGAGATGCTAAAAACATTGAGGCTAAAAGCAATGTGAGTCTAATGCCCCGGATCAGGGACCTTTGAAAAACAAGCCCCATTTTCAAAGCCAAGGCTTGTAGAGGTTAGTGTTTTGCTGGGAAGCAGCACATATGGGCACTGCAAAAAACATTGTGCTAACTGCTGTGGCAGTAGTGAAACCCTAGCCCATAATTATGTGGTATGACCACGATCTTTTTGCAGGGTTGGGGTTGTTTTTTGTGGTGAAGAGGAAAGAAGCCCATACTTGGAGTGGTTACATCTTCTAAGTCATCCTAACAGAGAATTATTTGAGTTCACAGAAATAAATATTACAACAGTTTGTTCATGGTAAAATTAGACACAAGGTAAGTATTATAAAAAAAAAAAAAAGCTGTTAAGAGGGACTGTCTAGAAACTGAGCAGCTCTCTGCTAATGCTCCTCATGCATCAGAGGTGAAACAAGTGGTGCTTAAACCTCAGCTTGACCACTTGTGCTGAGATGAATTTTGGCCTCTAACTCTAGTCCTCAACATGCTGCTCGTTTTATGGCTCTAACAAGGCACATTTCCATTAAACTTAGAAGGTGAAAAAATTACAAATGATTTTGTCTGTTTTTTGGCTTTCAAATTTGCCTCTTAGGATCCTTTTCTTGTCCCCAGAAGAGCAAATTCACACAAAGAAGGGGGAGGGGGGAAATTTGAAATATGTGCAAGCTGTGTGTGTTAGTGCAAGGAAATTGAAGGAAGTGGCTTTTAAATTGCTTTATTTTGGAGAAACATGCTTGAAATTAAAAAAAAAAATCAAGTTACAAAATTATTTATAATGCAATTATAAGAAAATGTCTGCCCAACTTTTATTGTTGAGAAAACCAGAAAGGAAATAATTTTTTAAAGTGCTATTCTTTTTTTTTT
>VWYK01113137.1:0-11716 GCA_013399775.1 Semnornis frantzii | reverse complement strand
GAAGGTCCCAAAGCAGAAAACAGATGATGAAAAGAGAGAGGAATGGTCAAGAGGGTGTCTGTGAAGCCAAGAGGATAGGCAGGAGGAGTGAGAGCACCGTAAATAAAAGAGGGTGAAGAAACAGGACAGAGAGATGAGGGAATTGGTTTAGCAGAACACTTGCCTCATTTCTGCACTGTCACTGATACTCTTTTGGAGCCCTGTTTCCTCACAGCTCATCTGCCAGCACCTCGCAGTACATCTGCCCTATTAAAGAGAAGCCAAGGCAATGACAGGCCTCGTTCTCTAATCTGAGCTATATGATGTGTTCCACATCCAAACAGCCGTCTAGGGACAGCCCCTGGCACAAGGCATAACTCACAACAGGCCTGGGCACTGGCTGGGAAAGTGATAGCTGACATGGGCCAAAACCACACCATGGAGCTCGCTAAGCTGCGTATGGAAGACTGCAGGGCACCATTTTGGATTCACCTTCTTCTCTAGTGGACGTGCAGCCTGGGGCACTTGGAACCTGGGTCCCTCACTTTCTTTCAATGTCCTCCATCACACCCCTCATCTGCCCTAGCATCTTTCCCCAAGAGCTATGGAGCATGGTGGGACTAAGCTCCCTAGAGCAAAACTAGGACCTAACAGGCTAAATGAGTCTTGTGCCCAGGCTGGGTCTGTCTGTCCTGCCAAAAGCTCAGGCATGAGTTACCCTTTCTTGGTGGAAAATGAGAAGGGTGGGGGAGAGACCACAAAGTCCAGTGCACAACCACAGGGCCCATGGAGAGCAGCTGTTGATGGAGAACTGCACAGATGTCAGATTCAGTGTGGGATAAAAACCACATTTCTTTTATCTGCCATGGACTGCTAAATACACATGATCCTCAGGCTGCAGCATCTCTTGCTGGAATGAGAGGAAAATCCACAAGGGGCAGACAGGAAAAGTAGGGATGAATGGGAAATGGGAGATCAGGAGACAAGATGGGGGAAGCTCAGTACAGGGGAAAACAAAAGCTGTATGGGGAAATGAAGGAGTCTGGCTTGTGGCTGCAGTGCCACGGTTCAGACAGGAGGATAAGGAGGAGGTCAGAAAGAAGCAGTGAGGGTACAGGGCAGGAAAAGCAATACCAGCTTGTTACCATGCTTTGTTCGTGGCTGTGAAGCCTAGATAGGCGGTTGGATGGAACCATTTGGAGACCTGACACCAGTCTTACACTGGAGGATACACCTCTGAAAAGCCAGCCACAAAGAGGGATGGCTGAATCCTGCTTCTGCTCCGCTTGTCTTCTGCATGACCAGGACAAGGAGGATCTGTGTCTCTCTGAGGAGGCTTTCCTGACTGCCCCAGCCTGCCCTGTTTATCTTGCCAATGCTGCCCAGCACTGCATTTTCCCAGGCCCCAGCCTGGCACTGTAATCCTTTTGGGCTTGTCTCCTCTTGATAGCTGTGCAAATTTTGAGAAAAGAATGGTCTGTGGTTCTTCATTCCTGTGCTTTCCTTTCCCCCTCTGATGGTGGCAGGGCCTGCCTCAGGGCTGCCCACTAACTGGGCCCCAGCTTGTCCTGAAGTGAGAACCTACTTTTGACGGTGTTCTCCTTCTTGAAAGAGCCCTGCTCCGTGCCAGGCTCTCGGGCACAGGGCTGTGGGAACAGGAAGAGTCCCAGGCACGATCATTAGCGTCCCATGAGTCTGCCCACACCCAAAACCACAGCACCTGTACGCACCTAAGCGCTGGTAGGCTAATGAGAAGTGGTACCCAAAAGCTGCCAGGAAGACCCACAGCGTCTCTCTCTGGCCATCGTGTCCATGTTCCGCGTNAGTCCCCGCGCCGCTCCGTGGGCAGCCGGAGCCGCACGTCGGGCCGCCCTCCTCTTCCTCCCCACCGCCGCTTCTCGCTATGAATGCACGCCGGGCCCTGCTCTCCGCCGCCTTGCTCGCCAGCCTCCTCTGGGATTTACCTTGCTGCCTCCCGGCTTCCCTACCCGCCGCTCCCTCCAAGGGCGGACGGGGCCGCAGGCTGCCGCGGTCCCTACGGGAGAACCGCCCGCGGCAAGGGGGACACGCCGTGGGCCGGGCGCTCCCACGAGCGGAACCCCACGAATACATGCTGTCTCTGTTCAGGACTTACTCTATTGCGGAGAAACTCGGCATCAACGCCAGCTTTTTTCAGTCGTCTAAATCCGCCAACACCATCACTAGCTTTGTAGACAGGGGACGAGGTAAGTTCTACCCCATCGGCGCCCCTCACTGGCCCCCCGGGTCGGCGGTCTCCGTTTCCAGCGGCTGCCGTTTCCCGGAGCTTGGCGCTGGGAGATGGGGATGCGCTGCACCGGTCATTGGTGGTCTTTCCTCTCCTCGGTATTGCAGAAAAGTGGGTCTGTCGGTAAATTGTGCATCGCGTTGTTTTATCCGAAAGCAAAGTGCCCCGCAGCGCTGCGCCCCGACTGCGGCTGCCTGCGGTATACACGCGCGTTTGCCCCTGAATTGTCACGGGGTGGTGAGAAACGCGCCCCACGAGCACTTTGGGTGTAAACGCAACCTTAAACAACAACAAAAAAACAAAACAACAACAACAACAAAAAACAAACTCAAACGCAAACCTCTCTTCTGGTTTGATTCCGAAAGGATCGCCCTTATCGCGGCGGCTCCAAGGCAAATAGAAAGTTCAAACTGACCGAGGGCAAACATTTGCTGCCTGCAGCTGCTCTCGGTGGGTCCTTTATCGGGATTACCTGGAAGAACACCAGCTCCGTTTGGAAGCTCCGTGGCTAGGAGGCGGCTCGAAGCCTAGGTGACTCTTGGCCCCGGGGCTCATCGGGGAGCGGCTCGGACCGGCCGTGTCCTTCGGGGACGCAAGCCGAGTCCTTTAAGCCTAATGTATGCGAGGCTGGTCCTCGCCCGTCCCGGGCCGGGTCGACAACGGGAGTCGCTTCCCCGGGCCTTCGGCTGCCCCGTGGTGGGAGTGAGGAGGAGGGAGAGGACAGGGCGGGAAGCGGGGTCCGGGGGCAGCCGGACAGTAGGCCTTGCCCAACTCTCCCCGGGCAGTATCGGTACCGCGGGGCTTCCAGTACCTCTCCCCGACCTGCAGTCCCGGCCGGGGCCCTGCATTGCTTCTCTCGTTTGTTTTATCGCTCGCAGCCGGAGCAGCGGGTGGAGGTTTCTCGGAGACCTAGAAGAAAATTTTCTTTCCCTCAAAGTGCCCTTTTTGTTTGTTTTTTATTACCCTGGTTTGCGAGTCATTAAGAACAGACTAATTAACACGTTCTTAATGAAGGTTGTGCATTCTTTCCTCCTCTCCTCCCCATCCCCGTTTGAAGACCCTCCCCTCCGTCCGCGCTCCCCCAGGACCCTGCTCGCGTACCTGCCGGCGGCTGGCAGCGGCGTCCCGGGAGCTGGAGAAGCACGCCGGGCCCTTCCTCGTCCCGGCAGTTCGAGCGCTGGGAAAACCGCACGGATACACAGGAGCCTCTGTCTCCCCAAATCAAATCGAACCCAAATCAACCATCTCCGCCACCTCCCCAAGTCGGCAGCCTTTCCTCCCCCGGGGTACCCATGGCTCAGCCCCTTTCCCCATCGTGACGACCCCCGTCTCGGGGGGTCCTCCCCCGCGGAAGGAATCTTCTTGGTGTGGTTCTTCTCCTCCCGCCCGGTACCCGTCGCACCACTCTGGCCTCGGAAGGGTGCGTGGAAGCGCCTTCAGTGGGTGCACCTGGTCATTTCCGAGGGTAGAGGGGATGTGGAGTTTTGCTTTCCGCCCTCTGTTTAAGGGGGCTTTTTTCTTCGTCGCTGTTACAAGCAAGTGGGGAAGAGGACTCGCTTTCTAGAAATAGGGTTTCGAAAGCTGAGTTGTCAGAAACGCGCTGTCCGGTTCCCCCGCCGGAGAGGAAAGGGGTATTCTGTGAGCCGCGGGGAAACAGAGCCGCGCTCAAGATCGTCTTGTTCTTGATAACCAGAAAAAAAAGACAGTTAATTTAACAAATTTAGCTCATCTCGCTGCATGGGAGATTCTCCTCCGGGAGAAGTGATTTGCTAACAGAAGTCCTGGTTTGATTAAGCAAAAGCCTCACTTTTCCCCATTGATTTTGATTCGATGTGTCACAGGCTGTGACCTTCTGCTGGACCTTCTGAGGGTTGCTTAGCATCAAACCACTGATTGGAGTATTTCAACTCAGTGATCTAATTGAGTGTTCATGTCATAACATATCAAATATTGTCTAGTCTCCCATAATGAAGCTGACCAGCCAATGGCACATCACCAAAAAACTTCAAGAGAGCTTCCGTTCCTCTGAAGTGGTAGCTATTTTACTGCCCACCTCCCCGTGGGCTCCTAGCCCAGTTAATTGGCGAGCTGGAGTTGTGCTGATGATGAACAGTCTTTGCTCAGGGAAAGCGGGGAAGGGGAGGGTGTGTGTGGGGGAGTTTCTGTCAATTCATTTGCAGACAATATAGCCGCCCAAATTGACCCAATTAGATGGGCTGCTCTTTACCTAAGCGGCATCTCCGGGAAAGACAACGGTAGTCGCCCCTCCTGCCCACACAGCAAACTTCATCGTAGGATTTCCAGGAGACGGCAGCCTAGGGAGGAGCGCGAAGCAGCTTTTACTCCTGCCAAGAACTACCCTTCCTGCATGGCATGGGCTGCTGTCCTGGGTGTTCGTGAAAGCCTCCCGCTGGAAAGCAGCTCCACTGCCAGTTCCTACCCACAGCAGCCTCTGGCCGCCCTCCGCAGCCCCGCAGCCAGCTCGCTCCGCCGCCCTCCGCAGCTGACGGGGGCAGAGTGCTTCGGTCCGATCACCAACAACCGCTCCTCTTCGCCTCTTGTTTCTTTCCTTCCCTCTTGAAGCTAATAATATCACTTTCGGACTAGCTCGAGAGAGAGGGAAGCTCTGCGTTATATATATAAACTTATATTTATTCCCCCCTCCCCCCCAAATCAGTAGAAAAAGAGTGCAGAAAGGGGCGAAAAGGTTTGCGATTTCCCCTTCTCCACCCTCTCCCGCCCCCCACTCTCTTTCCCTTGTTACGGTCGCAAGATCAGACAGGACTTAGCTGAATGTAGGAAAATTACTGTTGGCACATGAAGTAACTCATTAAAACGCAGATGGTGCTCTCGCTGGCCTCAGGACCCCCAGCATTGGAGCTCCGCAGTAAGGCAGGACAATTAGGAGCTGCAAGGACTCCACCAGNAGAGAGAGAGAGAGAGCGCGAGCTGGAAGGAGAGCAGGAGAAGGGAACTATAAACAAGGAAATCCAAACGATCGAGAAACGTGGCATGGCTCGGAATAAACCGAAAACCGGAGGAAAAAAAATATCCAACCAAACCACAACAACTACAAACAAAAAACACTTGAAAAAAAATAGCTGGAGTGCGAGTGAGCTCGATTTTCTAAGGATTCTCCCGTGGGAAGCGAATGGTACAGGGACATGCTGCCGTGGTCTTGCTTCGCCTTTCACTTCTGTATCCACAGGGCTGCCAGCAGCCGCCGTGCCGTGGCCGGGCTCTCGCATACGGAATGCTGAGCTATGCGCGTAAGGGATGGGGAAACAAAATGAGTAGTCTCCTTCTTCCGTCCTCGTTTTGCTTTGTGCAGTTTCGTGTTCCAGTTGAGAGGCAGCTAATTCAGACGGGCAGGGGTCCCACCGTGGTTATTTTGCTCTTGTCATAAGGGTCGTGAGACGGTGAGGAGCAGGGGCAGGACGAAAGGAGGAACCCGTGTGCAGAAACTGGAAATGGCCTGGCCGTGCATGTGGCAGAAGAAAAGAGCGTAAATCCCACTTGAAGTTCATCTAGTGCAACATGTTTATGCAAAACAGCGGGTTTCTGGGTGGACCGAAAGCTGCGATATAGTGTAATCCGTGCAGCGCCTTTGCCCAGGCAGTGTTGTCGTTGGCAAAGGGAAAATGAAATATAAGCAGGGAAGTATTTTAATGGGCAAGGAGGGAATTCACAACTGTTAATTATTTGGTGACCTTGTATTCGATTTGTTTGAGCCCCTTATAAAAGCACTAATGCAGACCAGACGGGCGGAGCGCGGCAGCGAGCAGCCGCTCCTCATCCCTGCCGTGCGCCCGGGGAAGGAACGGAGTGGCCCGGCCCGGCCCGGCGGAGTGGCCTCCGCGCCCGCGGAGCCGACTGTGCAGGAGGAGGAGGCGGCCGGGGAGCAGACTCTGCCTCCGCTCTGTCCGCGCCTGCGGGGCATGCGGCGGTTTGTTGTTTTCCCCCCAGCCCGGAGCTGCGGGAGGAAGCGGAGAGGGGCTGGGGCGCGGGCGGAGCGAGCAGCGGTGTGTCCCCTCGGGACCCGCGGCCGCGTGTTTCTCACTGTTGAAAAACGGAGGAGGGGATTCTTACTTATTTAGTTTTGTTTTCTTTAGCGAAGGAGCGGGGGTTTGCGCAGAGCAACTGGACGGGGAAGGTGGCGGAGAGAGCGGCCCCGCGGCTGATCGGCGGGGCGATGCGCGGCCGCGGACCCGCTCCGCTAACGGCAAGCAGCAGTTAGACTACCGAGCCATTCTGGTGGCTCATTTGGGACCTGATCCTGAATTTTTATTTTTTAAATTCAGAAGGCCCCCCATCTGCCTCGCTAAGTGGCCTCGTTTAATTCTTATTTTTATTTCTTTGGTGTTTTTAGTTTGTTTGTTTTGTTTTGTTTTCGTTTTGGGGAGTGGGGGGAGGAAGTGGGAAGGGTAGGATTGAGGACCGTAGGATGGAGCACTGGGCCCGGGAGCTGTTCAGTTCCCGCAGCCCACGGGGCGATGTCATGCTGCAGCCTGGGCTGGCCCCACCCGGGGGTCGAGCTGGCCGCGGAGAAACAGCGCAGCGCAGCCCAAGGCTAGCCCGGAGGTGGGCACGGCAGCGGAGCGTTTCGGCATCCTCATCTTCCTCCTCGCTTCGTAGTCTTGAATAAGAAAAACAGTCCATGGGAGAAATACTTCTTTCCCTACAAATTCGGGATAGGCAGGAATTGAGGCTGAGAGTCCTGCCGTGCCTGTAGTCTGGTTTGTGAGCGAAAGGGGACGTTTCGGTCCTTGCTAGTTGTAGCCACATCTGTATGTTGTGTTGCTATATTCCGACGCCCTCACATATACCGCTCGGAAATATCCTTCAAAGCGTCCCCTCGCTCCACGTTGTAGCTCCGAGCGCGGGGAATATAAATTCCCATTTTCTCAAAAAAAGTAATTTTGGAAGAACAGATTTCTCCTCGATCTAAGTATTTTGGGTATCGAAACCGCCGCAAACGGGGAAAGGGCAGGGGAACTGTTTAATGGCTCTTACAGCAGGTAGAACACACACACACACACACATATCCCGGAAGCCCCTCTCTGCCTCGGCGCATCTCCTGCGGCAGTGCTGATGGATGAGGGGCCCAGAGGCCCGCGGGATGTCCCACGGGTGTTGAGTTGGTCCCGAGGGCCGAGCGTCGCTTGTGGGAACCTGAGAGGCAGTGGCAGAAGGCGGGGAAGCGGCCGGCGGTAGCGGCGAGCCGAGAAACGGGGAGAGGAAAGGCAGCCTCCACTGAGCAGGTACAGCAGGCGGAGATCAAAGGTCTACCGCAGCCAGGTGACTCCCTGCTCCGGGGGTTAGGGGCAGGAAGGAAACAATAACTACCCCAAAAAACCCCAACCCAACCAACCAACAACCGGAAAACTACCCCGAAAAAAGTCCTCTGTCATCTCGCTGTGGTTTTTTGGCTGGATTGGGAACTCCTCCGAGGAAGGTGTGGTCTTTCCCGATTACTCGACAGTGAAGCGAACGAAACATTTAAAACTAATCAGCTGGTGTAATAAAAAACCACGGCGAGGCAGGCGCTGGGAGACACGGGATTGAAACCCGGATCAATGCCACACATGGAGTCAGCTCCTTGTTTCCGCAGTTCGAGTTATGCTCTGAAAAAAAATACCTGTCAGTCTTGCGACTCTGCAGACAACCTGTGGGCAGCCCCTCGCAATTAGGGGGGGTTATATGTTTTAATTTCCAGATTATTGTTGAGCCAGCGCCTGCAAAGGGTCTTTAAACTGTAAATGTGCTTTTGGTTTGCGAGTTTAAATACGGCTTGAAAGAGAATTCGGGAATGGGAAAATTCTTCTTGAATGTGGTTTGGGTATAATTTGCAGTGATGTAAAGTTAAGATCTGAGCCCTGATGAATTGGCCGGGAGCCCAGTACCTGATCTGCCATGAAAAGGGAAACTCTGTGTAGCCTTCGTTAACCCCCGGCTCGCCTCAAAAACCCAGGCTGCCGGCGAGAAATCGAACCTGGGAGGCGGGAGAGGCGAGGGAGTTAAAGGAAGTGTCCCAACCTAGCCATTCATTTAACCTCGGAGACGGTAAAGCCACCTCAAAGCGGAGGGGAGCCGGGAGGCGGAGGCCGGGGGCGCGGCCCAGATTAGCCCGTGCCGCGGGAGCACTGGGCACGACGGCTGTGCCAGCGCTTTGGGAAGGGCACAGCTCTCGCCCCCTCACCTCTGAAACAGTCTTGAATTAAAGATAGATATACTCTTCTCATTCTCCTTCCCGCTCCCAGTATTTTATCTTCGCCTGAAAACAAACAAACAAAGTAAAACCGAATAAAATGGAAAGTCGAATTAAAACTATTAACTGACATTCATCTAAGTTCAAGTTACAAATGCAGACGCACCTCTCTGGTGCATTTCCTGCAGCGTGAGATTTCCCAGCCAGGCTGGATGTGGGATGCCTTAGCTGCTCTCTCCAGTTATTTCGGTACCCGCAATAACGGGAACGATAGCCTCAGCTGGCCTGACGAAAAGGCAAATCTGAAGCTGGCCGTTAGAATCTCCCGCAGCTGACTCCAGCCGCTCCTCGCTTTTAAAGGAAAACTGAGGAGGACAGGACCCAGCCCTTGTGTGCTACTCACACGGAGGGAGGGGGGCAGCCAGGGTGTCTCCACGCCTTCGCTCCTGCCGCTCTTTGTGTTCTGGGAAGGCAGCAGTTTCGCTCGAACAAAAGGTCCCCAAATCCGACTCCTCTCTCCCCGGTTTGTGGAGGTTCCGGAGGTACTGCTTAACCTCCCCGCCCTCCGCTGCTTTTCCCACCCTCTGGACTGCGCTGGGAGCGAGCCAGTACTGGTTTAGGATTATGTATTCATCTGGAATTATTAGGTTACAAGAGTGAATAAAAAGCGTTTATCTGATCGGATTCAAAGCTGCTTATTTGAAACAACCGGCAGCCCTGCTCCTTTCGTCGAGAAGAGCAGGAGCCGACAGCTGTGTGAACCAGCGGGAGTTCTCCAGCGCAGTCGGTGCTGCCTAAACCCGGCTCGCAGTCCCGTTTGCGCGAGGGCACATTTCTCCGCCATTGGTCCGTGTCCTCAGCGTGCCATGCCGGAGCCGCCGTGCAACGCGTTCACTCCTCGTCAAGCTGAAGCTTCAAAGGATGCTGCTGGGTGCGCCTAAAGCGCGCTCCCTGAGTAAGCCTCTGACACCCGCAGGACCGGAGCTGGCTCCCCCCCGCATGGCAGGGGTCTCCTTACAGCAGCGAGGACCTGCGGGAAATTCAACCGCTCCCGTCTAACACACACCCGCGAATGTCATCCCGAAGGCACAGATTCCCCGCGCCGTAGCCGCGTGCTTGTCACCTCTGTGTCTCCCCATTCCCCGGGAAAGGGCTGCCCTCTCTTTCCCTGAAAGCCGGGCAGTGTTAGCTTCTCTCGCAGCCCGGCAGGGACTCGGGTGTCCCCAAGGCGAGGACATTGGCCCGGAGTAGGACGGGGAGAAGGGGATGTGATGTTTGCTCCGAAGGGACAGCGGGGCTGGAGGGAGCGCTTCCCCCCACCTCGGTCCAGTTGCGCCAAACTGGGAGAGCCCTTGAAACCAGCTCAGATACCCCCACCCCCCACTCCCCCGGGCAGAGAGCAGAGTCCAGGCCTGGCTCTGCTCACACCCTAAAACCGAGGGCAGGGGCAGGCGTTGATCTGGTTTCCTCAACAGTCGCTGGAGCCGTTGGAGTAAGGTGGGAGGTAGCTCGGCGGGGTCAGGAGACCCGTCTGGGACCTGCTGGACTCAAGGGCAGGTGCTGGGCGCAGGGAAAGCCAAAGACGAGCAGGGGGACCAGCGCATTCTTGCCTGAGGGATGCACAGCCCCTTCTGTCCGAAGGTCCCGGTCTCGCCCGAGACCCCTTGAAAAAGCGAGCAATATCCCCTAGCTGCCAAACCCTCCTCCTGCCTGCCAGGCGCACCTCAGCTCCCAGCCACAAGCGTGTGCAGGGAGGAAAAACATCACAAATCCACAGGTCAGATCCTTCTGCGTCCTTGCAGTGCTGCCGAGACTGCCCAGCACCTGCAGGCGACTCCCGTTGGATTTCAATTTTTCTTTTCAGCGGATCGATACTGCAGCTGTTGTGGTCACCTGAGACTGTGACGACATTTCTCAGTTCGTGAATTTTTGAGGACTCTCCCTGGGCGTCCCCGAAAGGGATGTGCAGGCCTTTGCCTGGGAGCGGGGCAGGTGTCCCCGGCGGGCACCCAGTTCCATGGCTCCCCATGGAGCAGGAGGGATGTGCTCGGCTCTCTGCAAGCTCCGCCGTGGGCTCCCCTGTCCCGAGGTGGACTACTTTGTCCACGCTTCATCTCCCTCCTCGCGTCTCGGAGAACACGCCGCAGCGCAGGGTGACTTTCGGGTGTGCTTATCCGCGCTGCTTAACTGCATGTCAATCTGCATTGATTTCTGTATTGCCGTGGCGGCATCTTAGGGTTTTGGGTTGCATAAATGGTCCTTCCTGCCCCTCAGGAGGTTCCCCCGTGCCTTTCAGGTAAAGCCGAAGTTGTGAAGCACGCTGATGACCTTTGGTATCAATAAATAACGGGATGCATATTCCTTTAGTCTTCGTTTCTATCGCTGGAGTGGGCTGAACTTGGAAAAGCGGCGAGGGGCTGCTGAACAGAGGCTCTAGTGACATTTTTACCGTTTACATCCACACAAGTTTTACTGGCTTCTGGGGAAACCCCGGGGCTTTGGGAATTTTCGTATTTGCTGGGTTGTAAACATTTTATTGGAAAGCAGCTCAGGGGAATCTGGTTTGCTTTCAGTGCTGCAGTTCGTACACCGATGTGTCAAAAAAGAAGTCCAGGTTTTTCTCTTGGAGGAAGAACATGTATGTGTAGATGTCTATGTGTGTGCACAACGTACGTAAGCACGCAAACGCTGCCAGTCCCACATCGATGGCAGTGTTCACGGGCAAGAGTGGCGCGGGGTTTGACTGTGGTTCAGGAGAGCAGTCTCCTATCTGGTTGGGTCATTCTGTGCATCTTCCTTTCTTCCTTTTCCTTTTAATTTCTTCCTTTTCTTTCCTGCTTTTTCCTATTTCCCTTTTTCTCTTCCTCTTCCTCTCCTTCCCCCTTTTCCCCTTCCTCTTCCCCTTCTCCCCGCCCTCTCCCGGCCTCAGCTCGGGCCCGGCTCCCGGCGGAGCGCCTAGTCCCAGACCGGGGACGGCCCCGGCTGGGGGCGGGGGTGAGGCGGGGGTAGGAGCGGCGTTGCCCGCCCTTCCCCTCCTTGGGGGCCTCTCGACGGATACCCCTGTGCGAGACTGACCGTGATTATTTTTTTATCTGGCAGACGATCTCCCGCCCGCTCCCTTGAGGCGGCAGCAGTACGTGTTCGATGTGTCGACCCTCTCGGAAACGGAGGAGCTGGTGGGAGCCGAGCTGCGGCTGTTCCGCCGTGCCCCCCGCGGCCGCCCGCCGCCCGCCATCCCGCTCCACATGCAGCTCTTCCCCTGC
>VWYK01113132.1:15461-27561 GCA_013399775.1 Semnornis frantzii | reverse complement strand
TAATTACCCCATCTCCGATACAACATCCTGTGAAAATTTGCTTTTTGTTTTCAGTGAAATCTTATTTCAAAGTAAGAGAGTCCACCTGTCAGGTATTTTCTCAGATCACAGGCTTTTTAGGACCAATGGAACTCCTTTATCATTACTGTTGTAACAAAACCCAAACCATAATGTTCATTATGGCTTTAAGGACCAGCTGCAGACCATTTCTCACTATCATGCAAGTTCAGTCTCAGTTGTTTTGAGTGAGATTTCCTGGCAATTTGTGCAAGAAGAGCTTTCTTCGTATCTTCAAGCACTAGAAAGTACCAAGTGAAGCACACAGATTGCAGGTGGAAAGTCTTCAAGTGCACACAGACTGAGAAGTTTTTCTGAGCATGTTAATGATGCCGATTTTGTTTTGGGCTACAAGGGACCTCAAATGTCATCTAGTTCCCATCCCCCTGCTATGGGCAGGGACATCTCCTACTAGAACAGAGTGCTCAAGGTTTCATCCAACCTGGCCTTGAACATCTCCAGGGAGAGGGCATCCACAGCCTCCCTGGGCAATGTATTCCAGTGTCTCACCACCCTTACTATAAAGAACTTCTTAATATCCAGTCTAGTTCTGCCTTCTTCCAACTCAAAGCCCTTCCCTCTCACCCTATGACTACAGTGCTTCACACAGAAGGGCGCAGTCAGGGGGCTTGGGGGAGTGAGCACTCCATGCTTTGCCGGGGAGTGCCTCCATGACTATGCAGTGTGTGCAAACTGCAGCACAGGAGGTTCCATGTGAACATAAAGAAAAGACCTTTTCACTGTGAGGGTGATGGAGCACTGGAGCAGCCTGTCTAGAGACTTTGTGGAATCTCCTTCTCTGGAGATGTTCAAAACCCACCTGGATGTGTTCCTGTGTGACCAACTCTAGGTGATCCTGCCCTGGTAAGAGGATCAGACCCAGTGATCTTTTGAGGTCCTCTCCAACCCCTAACATTCTTTGATTCTGTGATATGCTGCTTGTGAGCTACTTTTCTATTCTGCCCTGCCTGGGGTGTTAGAGTTCTGTCTCTGCTTTCCAGAGTAAGGGACTAGGGTTATAAATATGGAGAATGGCAAAGAAGAGGCTAGAGGTCAGGACATACCAGTGCAGTACAAAGAATGAGGTCCCACCTCACTTAATATTTTTTTTTCTTCTATTTCATTAGCGATGCAAGTTAAAGCTGAGGATACCAATCCTCTGCCCTCTAAAGTTTTGAGGGTCATCTGGTATTTTTCCTTGCTGCACTTGGAATGCTCTAGTTAGTATGTTTATTGTGGCTTTATAATCAAAACCAAAGAGAAGTAGGAAGATATCTGTCTGGACACAATCCAGACTTGAATTAATAACATTCTTCTTCTGCACTGTTGCCCATGGTGAACTCTATTAGGGGTAGCATAGTATGAAACTTTTCTCAACACTCATCTGGGGATGATACCTGTATCTCAGCAGCAGGTGAAGAAGCAAATCAAATGCTTGCAATGATTGGGAAAGAAATAGAGAGCAAGAGTGAAAATGTCACTATGCCACTGTGTAGATCTATGATTCACACATGCTTTGATTATTTTGTGCTGTTCCACTCATTTTTAAAGGATATATTAAAGTTGGAAAAGGTTCAGAGAAGGGCATCAAGTATGAAAGTGTTACCATAGATATGGAATAGTTTCTGTGCAAGGAATGACTCAGATGACTCTGTTTGTTAATCCTAGAAGAGAGGAGAGGTGGGTACATGATGTCCTTACCTCTGGGGTACCCGGGTAAGCTTCTTGTTCCCTGCTTGTGAGATGTGAAGCCAAAATCTGCTCCACCCCTATATGGAGTAGATGCTGTGGCAGCCGGAATACAGTTCTTGTGTTTGCAGAATTCCTGTAAAAGTGCAAGGCCTCCTACTGCTGTAACTTGTCCTTTGGCTGCTTGGACAGTGAGGTTATAAACATGTATTGTAGAGATGTCTGGTGGCAACGTGGCCATTTGCCTTTTTTTTTCTTTTTCACCTACTACTTCTTTTTCTCTATTCTTTTGAATTGTGTTGATAAATCCCCACAAGAAATGACACCTGTTTGTGGCTAGTGTAAACAAAAAGGAAAATTAGCGAGGTGAAACATAAGGTCGACAGAGACAGAGGTGTTTTTTCGGCATCTTACAGATATTATTGCCTCTGACTCACAAGGGAGATTCGTTGGTGCTGTGATCAGCAGTGAGCTTTTCATTGTGCTCCATTACAAGTCACAGCAAAGATTTTCTGTCTTACTTCTTTCTCTGTTGTTATCATCTACATTTTTCAGCCTACAGCTTGGGCTGTTTGACTTTCCTAAGGTTCATGACTGTTTCTACAGCACAACCTGCCTCTCAGAAGTGCTGTGGCTTAGCAGATGCTTTTCAGTTGCAAGTTTTGTTGCCTGTCCTTTCTGAAATGGTATCACTCTACAGAAGTTATGGTCAATTCTGTCACTATAGCATGCTCTTGTTTATTGAACAGCATTTTCCCCACAGGGAATATATCACAGAATCAATCAGGTTGGAAAAGACCTTTGAGATCATCAAGTCCAATTTATATGCAGCAGTTACCCACAAACCTACATTTCATGATGTAGCAAACACTATTCACACAAACCTACATTTCATGATGTAGCAAACACTGTCCATCACTTCACTGGTCTGGTTGTAGGGTACTGGTTTTGCATCTATTCGGGTACATGTTCCAAACTCAAATTTCGCTCAGTTTAAAAGATACCTCTGTATTCTGGAGAAAGTAAGAGCAAATGGCTCTATAAAAATAAATATATGCCATGGGAAAGGATGAATACTCTCCCCTGCAACAGCAGATGTCTGTGGAGTGCTGTACAGTTTGCGCAGGTAGGGTAAATCCTACTCTTGTAGTCCACAGCCTTTGAAGCAGTTGTATAGTGTCACTGTCAGGATCTGTCACAGGGCTCAGTTCTGTGCTTGGATCCCTCTCCACTTTGCTATGGTCAGGTAACTGGTGAAGCATCTCAGAGAGCAGAGTCCAGCAAAAAGAAGCATCTGGGCTGGTGCTGTCCAGCTAATCACTGTTGGTCTGAGTAACAGCTCATCTTAGGGACACCACACACCTGCCATGAGGCAAAACCAGTAGCTTCCATTATCCTGAGTGTCTCTAATTTTTCTTTTGATAGAGCACCCATCTCTCCTGTCTGGAATATGTAGCTTTTGCCCTGATTAATAAATATCCAGAGAAACCACCTGGACATTGAGGGGAAGAAATCTATTTCCCTTTCCACTTCCTCACCTGCGTCCCTGCTGCATAACAGCTTAATCGAGCTGCATCCTGTCCTCCCCCTTCTCCAGCTCTCCCTGGGTAACTGCAAGGTCCTCTCTCTCCTCATCAGATGAATAAAACATTATGGCCTTATAAAGCACAATAAAACCTGCCTTGTTGTGCTTTTTAATCTTCTCTTTATGCCATGTGGCACTAATAATTTAAATGGTATATTAAAGACTAATGCTGTGAAATTAAAATGTGGTTGTTCATTTTTTTAAATTATTTTGTTTGCTTGTGGTGTGTTGTTTTTTTTCCCCCTCCTTATTGATTGACTTCAGAATGCTGCTAGGAAATGTTACAGCAAGTATTTCATTATTTAAAATGGTGCTGATGTAGAAGTTTCCTGACTCATCTTTCCTCATTCCTTTGACACGCAAAGAATTTCTTGCCTGCGGCCATTGTGAGATACCTTAAAGAATTACTGCTACAATGTATTTGATTATACAAATGTATTGTTGTAAACCAGTGACATTTGTTGGGTCAATAGCTTGACTCACAGTCTCTGTCAGAGAGGGTGAGTCTGTGCTTTTAGGCTTCAAACATTTTCATTCAGAAGGAAAGCATTTTCCCAATCAAAACAAAAATAAATTACAGAAGTGCCTTCCTCCTTTTCCTCTTTGAGCTCATATGAGATTTTTGCATACAGTCTAATGGGAAGAAAATGAGTAGGATGACATATGACTAGACAGAGTTATGCAGCCATCTAGTTTTATATCCATGGAAGACTGGTAAGTTTCTGAGGGGTAATGGCTTGTGTATGTCTCTGCTGAAAATGTTTCATCTTGGATGTGATGAAGAAGTAGGTAGGTTTCTCAGGATGTGCTTGGCTTGTCATGGGAAAGATACTCTGACCCAAAAGCCTTAGTCCTTCAATGAGAGCAGATGATGAATCTGATAGACAGTTAAGACATTTTAATGAGGGGCTATGGTTAATGTAAGGTGGAATCTCCTCTGATTCCTGAATGCCAGGATCATGTCAGGAGGAAGTTCTTTCCAGTGAGGGTGGTGAGGCACTGGCACAGGTTGCCCAGGGAGGTTGTGGCTGCTCCCTCCCTGGAGGTGTTCAAGGCCAGGTTGGATGAGGCCTTGAGTGAGCTGTACTAGTGGGAGGTGTCTCTGCCTATGGCAGGGGGTTGGAACTGGACGATCCTTGAGGCCTCTTCCAACCCTTCTTCTATGATTCTATGTAAGCTTTAAACGGTTTGGTTTAGACTATTTTGATCTTTGGCTGAAAACCTGACTCTTTCATGGTAGAAATTATCTCTCTTCTGCTTTGTAAATTTTATCACCAGCTCCACTTCTCTTTATGTGTGTCTAAGTTATGACAAGATGCAGAGAAAGACCTCTTGATCTTATGGAAATCAATGAAAATATCCTGTTGCTTGCAAGGACATTTATGGTTCACTCATGTATCTCTCTCTTACACCATATAATCACGTTCTTTGGTCAGCTATTCCTTGTAGTTTGCTTGTTCCTGGATCTTTTTCTTATTCTCTCTCATTTAATGAGTCCTAAAAGTAGGTTTATACAGTTTATAGCTTGGCCTGTGTCTTTTGGGGGACTTTTTAATCCAGCTTTGACTCAGATAGCATGAGATTTAGGTAGGAGATTCAGTGTCAAAAGCAAGCTCAATCAGTACAGGTCCAGGTTACCCATCTTCCAACATGTGGGGAGGACAACATGTAGGTTGCCCAGGGAGGTTGTGGCTGCTCCCTCCTTGCAGGTGTTTAAGGCCAGGTTGGACGAGGCCTTGAGCGAACTGTTCTAGTGGGAGGTGTCCCTGCCTATGGCAGGGGGTTGGAACTGGATGATCCTTGAGGTCCCTTCCAGCCTTACTATTCTATGATTCTGACAGATCCTAAGGAGACATTTGTAGAGCTGGAGAAATGTGATGATACTGTGCAGGTTTGGGTCTGAGCTTTTATGGTCTTCCAGAAGGTGCTTTGTGCTGCTTGGAATACTGTAAACATCTATGTGAAAAGGCAGGTTTTGGCCCTAAATATGTAAAGGTCACTTGCCAAAAGAATGATGTTAAGTCTTTTGGAAATACACAACTGAGCCAACAGATGAGGGACAAAGTAGGACAACTGGTGGTCAGGCTGGGTTAGGTCTTTCCTTCCTTTGAAAGTTGCTCAGCCATGATAGCTTTGAAGAAAGATTTCCAGATTCCTGTCCCAAAGTTATGGCAGAAGCAATCAGAGCAGTCAGTGCAGAGTGCAGGCCTTGCACTGTATGCACTTACCAAATTGTGGCTTTTATTAGTGTTAGACTTGGAAAGCACTTGGACTGGCATTTTTGTTGTTTTGTTTTGTATGCTGTAGAAGTGTTTAAACTGAGGTCAAGTAAATGACAGAAGTGCCACGATGGTTTGGTGGGCCCAGGTTCAATTTGATAAGAAGAATGAAATGACTAAGCATGTGCTAAGCTTTACTGCTACTCAGTGCAATATTATTTCAGTTGTGTCAATGTTTCCATTCTAAATACCTGTTCTCAGGGGAGCTCGCCTGCACATCTCATTTGGGGCTGGAAAATTCCATTCAGAGAATGCTATTAATTATTTAAAAATACACATTTACTTTTTAGGTCAGGATTTTCAAAGTTATGATTTGCAATATTTGGTAGGAGACAGTTCAGAGATTTTTCAGGTGGGCACTGGAGGTAGGCAAATAATCATGAGAATTATAATTCTCCCTCTCTGCCCATCCCATTCCCAGATGCACTTGCTCTAGTTAAACTTCTGAAATATTAATATCTGCATTCTATTTTTTTTTCTTCCTCTCTTATTTTCGTTGATGACCAGAAGCTCCAGGTGGGTGATTTGATTTGTTTCTCCTGAAGAAATAAAAGGCCTAAGATCAGAATGTGGCCTGGAGTAATACTCAAACTTTACATATAAAAAAGAGATGGAGTTCCCTCACGTGGCCCTGCTGCTCTTTGCCATGTTTGGCTAACTATCCTAAGGCAGTGCTACCTGTTTTCCTAGACAGATTCACCCATTGCTGTGTACTTGACATGAGCTCTCCTGCAGAAGGTCAGGGTCTCTCAAGCCATCTGCAGGTTGGCCAAGGTTTGTGTTATTCTTCCAGCACTCTGTGTATCTGTGTGCTTTCTTGCAAAGCAGTGACTGCCCCCCCATGGCACTGCCAGTGCTGAGACTTTGTACTTTCTCACCCATTTATGCTCTGTAATGAACACCAAACCAAAGCCCAGAAGGAGGTGAATTGCATAAGTGCTTGCTTTTGGCAGCACAGCAGGTAGCCTTGCAGTTGGCAGGCAGTGCTAAATACCAGCATCTGGTGAAACCATTACAGCTGGTTGGATTACCACACCATGTGTAACCGGAGAGCCATTTTGCTGCCTGTTGGTGAGCAGGAAACCCCGTGGCAGACAGTGGCACTGTGGGATGAACTACAAAGAACCTAATGTAGCTGATTTGATGACATATGTTGCATATTTTACCCAAGCAGCAGAGAAAGGCCATAGCCATAAACCATCAGAAACAGCACATGCAGTGGCTCTTTGTGGGCAGCAGCAGTTAGCAGATGTCCTCAATCTATGAAACACATTGAAAATTCAGGAGTGGATCTGTGTGCTTTTACAAAGACAATATTGTGCCTGGTAAAGAGTTTATTTGCCCAAACTCTTTGCATTTGTTTAAAAGAAGGTGCTAGAAGAGCCATTAGCCAGTCTTCTCATGAGCAGGCCCATACACAGATTCAACATTCTAGAATGAGCTAAAGCTTTTCTTTGGGCTAGCTATAAGAGAAGTGCATGCAGCTTGACAGATAACTCTGCCGAGAGCTTTGAAATCAGAGTCGTGTGATGCACACTTGTATATTCCATACTGTGAACTTAAGGCCAAAGCACTGACACACAGCTCTCCCCCATCATTCAGGGTTTTATGGCTTTAACAGGCTATTCTAAAGCTAGCAGTGAGGTTTTGTCAGTTCTGATAATAAAAATAACACATGTGTTTTCAGTGTGCCTTCCTTGTCTCCAGTGCGCATTCTGGAAATTTATCTGTGGCAGTATCCTGTGAGAATTGTGGTCAGGGAGCATTTTGAGGCTACTGAAAATATAAGATGATGGGTAATGTATGATGTTTTTCTTGGGCAATGGCTGAACTGGCTTGCTATCTTTTCCAGATCTGATGTTTCCTGTGCTTCAGTATAATGTCTAGCAGATAAAAAATGCAATTTATTGGTCATTACAAGAAACACGGTGCATTTTTTCTAAGCTATGTGTTAGCAAAGTGCAGCACATTGCTCTTTGGGATGGTAAGACATTCAAGATGAGACTTTGCCTGGCCCTGGGCAGCCTAATCTAGTTGGAGGTGTCTCTTCTCACTGCAGGGGGGTTGGACAAAAAAAAGAGGGTCCCTTCCAACCCAATGTAATCTGTGAATCTGTAAGAGGCTGATGGTTGAAACTTGTTTCAGCTTGAACTAAGACAGCTGAATCCAAGCCTATGCATTAGGGAAGAGGTTTAAAGTCTGTTCTGGGCAGAGAGGAAACTATATGCTGGGAGCAGGTCAGTGTCCCAAGAACTTCTGAGATCAAGACCATGCCTTTCTGCTGCTTGCGGTACAGGGCTCAGCCACACAAGGTGATGAAGAACACAGTATGAGAGAATGTGGTTACCATAGGAAGTATAATATTTGCTACATTTTATTATCTCAAACAGCAAAATCTTCTGAAGCAGAATCCTGAAGCTAGCACTGCATAAGCTCTTATGATCTTGTCTCCCTTGAATTTGAAGTAGCTTTTTGTCACTTTGACTCGCAGACCACACAGTGCACTTTCAAAGTGAGTTCTAAGAATAATTAGCTATATATAGGTGGCAACTCTGTGATTTTTTTTTTTCCCTCTGAAATAAGAACTGCTTTTGGAATTGGAAGGACAAGTCTCTGACATTTTACTTCAAGGACATTCTACTCTCAGTTTTTCCAGATGTAACCCAATGCACTTAGAGCTGGAGAAAGTTATATTTATCTTTGGTGCCAGAGATTTGGTTAGTCAATGCAGGTTTCAAATTGCTTTACTTGTGCAAATGTTCAGCAGGACTTGATGATTTGAACTCTTTCAGTAGGGGACCTGAGCATCTCCCCGATGTAGAGAGACGAGAGACCTTGTACTGTTCGGTCTAGAGAAGACTGAGAGGAGATCTCAATGTCCATAAATATCTGAGGGGTGGGTGCCAAGTGGAGGCAGTCAATCTCTTTTTGGTGGTCCACAGCAGTAAGACAAAGAACAATGGATACAAGGATCTCAACATGAGGAGAAACTTCTTTACAGTGAGGGTGATGAAGCACTGGAACAGGCTGCCCAGAGAGGTTGTGGAGTTTCCTTCTCTGGAGACTTTCAAAACCTGCCTGGATGCATCCCTGTGTGAAGTACCCTAGGGGATCCTGCTTTCGTCAGGGAGGTTGGACTTGATCTCTCGAGGTCCCTTCCAACCTCTAATATTCTGTGATTCTGTAATTCCATCATTTTGCTTTTGGTGAATTAGAATCACAGAATGGTTTAGGTTGGAAGTGACCTCAAAGATCATCTAGTACCAACCCTCTGCCCTAGGCAGGTACACCTCCCACTACAACAGGTTGCTCAAGGCCTCATCTAACCTAGCTTTGAATACCTCCAGGGAGTGAGCATCCACAGCCTCCCTGGACAACCTGTTCCAGTGTTTCACCACCCTCACTGTAAATTGTTTGTGTGTTTTATTCATCAAAGTTATAAAACTGGTCAGTTGAGTGATTTTTCTTCTGATGCCCCGTTTGGAATTCGTACCGTAAGATGATATGAAAGAGTATTGTTGCACTGTAAAGCACAAAAAGAGCATAAGATGTCTTGGTGGAGCTAGACCCATGTTTGCATTGAGAATTGTCAACAATTTTTATATAATGAATTGCTTTAAAGAGTGCATTATTTAAGACACTAACATGGGCTTTTGTGGCATGAAGATGCATGTATTTAAATGATGCTATTCCCATCATAGCCTAAAATTGTATCAGGCAAGCTTTAAATTGGATATTAGGAAAAACTTCTTTATGGAAATAGTGGTCAGGCATTGGAACAGGCTGCCCAGGGAGGAGGATGGTGCATCCACCATCCCTGAAGATGTGGACATGTTGGGCTTTGGGGCATGGTTTTTAATGGCCATTGTGCTGTTTAGCTGATAGGTGCTCTCAGTCTTAGAGGTCTTTTCCAACCAAAACAACTCTGTGATTCTGTTGCAGCCTGTGAGAACCCAAAGGGAGGAGCACCATGCACTAGAAAGCAGATGGTGGAATCAGCACCAAAGGCTGCTAGTTTCAAAATTTAAGAGCTTTGCATGGTGTTGTCTACTAAGAGTTTTGTCCATAGAACAGGTAGGCTTTTTGAAACAAGGAACAGATGCCAGCAGAACGCAAGACAACTTTAGCTTGGGAGTGCTGTGTCATGCTATGGTCTCCATGCTGTCACCTGCTGCAGCAGCCCAACCTCTTCATGGTGCTGGCAGAGATGTAGCTCCTTATGGAAAGCTTTGCCTAAGCAATAGGGGAAGCAGTCACCAAGCCTGTGTACGGAGCTGGCTGTACAAACCAAGACAAGGAGTTAAACACGAAGGATTTTTTATTCTCTTCACCAGAAGGTGGGTGGGAGGTAATACTGTGTGGGATCAATGCCTGAAGCAATGGTGTAGGAAGCTTATGATTTCACAGAACCACACAGAAAACCTCCAGGTGGAAGAGACCTCCAAGATCAACCCTCGACCCAGCACTGAAGGGTCAACACTAATCCATGTCCCTAAGCACCATGTCTGCACACTGCTTAAACACCTCCAGAGATGGTGACTCCACCACTGCTCTGGGCAGACCATTCCAATGTTTGATGACTCTCTTTGTGAAGAAATATTTCCAGCCTGAACCTTCCTTGGCGCAGTTTGAAACCATTCCTCTCATCCTGTCACTTGCCACCAAGGAGAAGAGCCTGCCCCTTCCTCACTCCAGCCTCCCTTCAGGAAGTTGTAGAGAGCCATGAGCTCAGCCTCTTCTTCTCCAGACCCAACAACCTCAGCTCCCTCAGATGCTCCTAGTAGGTTGTGTGCTCCAGGCCCTTCATGAGCCTGTGACCCTGCAGAGCAAAGGTCTGTGTGTCTAGAAGGCAGGGATTCTGTCGTTTAGAGTCTGTGATTCTGTGACTTTGTGACTTGCCAGAGGAAAGGGGTAGCTGACTTCCCTAGAGAGCTGGGATCTCTTGGGTTGCCACTGATGCACTTGCAATTTCAGTATGCAGGAGAGGTTTTAAAGAGAGAATAAAGGAAACCTAAAGAAGTGTCTGTAGAGAGCAAGATGGTCTGAGTGCCCCAAGAAAGGCTAAAACAACCACATACATAATACCAAATGCTCAAGTGAAACTAATCTAGGAGGCAATTTGGAATAGCAAAGTTCCTGGTCTTGTAATTCAAGAATAAAAACAGCCGAAAGGGTAGGCAGAAAAATGTGGGTAACAGTATGAGAGGAGTGGGAAATGATACTATTTTATTTGAAATGTCAGAAGAATGCCTCAGGGAAGGTAGCAGAAAGCACCAGGATATCTTCCAGTGCTGCATAGCCCCATGAGCACTGCTAAACACCAACCATAGGCTAATGAGGTGTTGGCCAACTTCAGGGACCACAGCAGGATGGAGAACCAGCAGTGCTACACGAAGCACCTCCCACAGAGACTTTTGTGAAGAGCACACCCCAGGGCTCCTGGGGGAAAGTCTGTTGAGAAGAGCCACGGAAATCTTGAATTTGTGAAGATTTACAAGTGGCTGAATCTATTCAGTGTTTTGTTCCCCTTCCCTTTAATGAAAGGGAAGACACATGTTATTTTGGCATCTTCCTGTCAGAAGATTTTGATAGATATAATTTTACATCTTCAAAGGTGGGAGTAAAGTGAAGGGAGATTAGAAAAATGAGCTGGGAATTAATTCTGGCTTCTGATTCTGCTTCTGCCGTGGGTCTATGCGACCACGAATGAATAATTTTATATCTAATTTCCATTCAAATAAGTCGGAAAATGCAGACCCTCATTGCTCCTAATGAATGTGAAGATAATGCTGTCTTTACACACTGTTTAGCTTAGTCATGCCTCAGGGCAGACAGAGACCATCTCACAGAACATGTTTGTCAAGGATATTCTTAAATGCTTTTAGAGTGTCCTGGATGTGGTCTGGAGGCAGGAGAATGTGCTGCAGCAACAACAGACTCTTTAAAAAGAGGTTCTACTGCAACCAAAAGTTAAATTACAGATTAAATTTGTCTTAGTGGAGGGAGAGTGTCTATATTTTACATTCGTAATTTGTCTAGGGCCCCTCCTCAGAAACACATGTTGTTTACTCCTAGCTTTTTTCCCCAGAAGATTGTCAAAGATTTGTTCTGCTGTCTTCATAAAATCTCAGGGTCACAGAAGAGACATTTTTAGTGATGCTCTTAGAACAGGCATTGTACAATTTTCTTTCTTAGTGAGGTGCTGCTAGTGGAAAAGCTGATAAATTTTAATTTCTCTTTCATAGGGATACATTGGCTATAGCTATCTAATTGCATCTGCAGAACACTGCTAATGAACTTGTTAATGGATTAAAGGGAGCTTTAATTCTGGAGCTGCTGGTTGACAGCCATCAAAACATGAGGCAGCTGAGCACCACTCTCAGGTGGCTAAGAAGGCCAACAACATCCTGACCAGCAGGAGCAGGGAAATGATCCTGCCCTGTACTCAGCACTGGTGAGGCTGCACCTTGAGTACTGTGTTCAGTTTTGG
>VWYK01113132.1:0-15090 GCA_013399775.1 Semnornis frantzii | reverse complement strand
GGAGTCTGTCCCTGCAGGTGTTCAAGAAACATGTGGACATGGCACTCTGGGACGTGGTTTAATGGCCTTGGTGGTCATAGATTGGTGGCTGGACTAGGTGATCATGGAGGTCTTTTCCAGCAGAAACAATTCTATGATTCTATGCTAATGTCATGGTAGCCTCAGATGAAGGTATAAGCAGGGCATGCAGTTTTCTTGTCCAGTACACTGGGGAGTGCAAACCAGTTGCCTAAAAGTGCAGAGAAACCTGAACAATTCAGCAGTCTGCTCATGCTTCTCACACATTTTCCAGCTTTCAGAAAAAAATGTGCCCAATCTTGTGGAAAGCAATAGGAGTCTGATAGAGCTAATAGCTGCATTTGAAGTGACCTGAGAGGTGTTAAGAGGTATAGCAGAGACAACAGTCATGGAGAGAAGAGAAAATAAGATTTCAGAGAGAGGAGTGTGGTGAGTGGTGTTCTGGGAGGAGGGCAGTTTGAGGAAGGTGAAAGTGAGTTGCATGAACTTTGAAACATGGTATGAGTGACTTCCTGGGCTGTGCCAGCAGAGTGCAGGTGGCAGCTGCTCCTGGGGGATATCCCCTCCCCACTTCTTTTTTCCTTTTTAATAAATCCTCCCACCTTCCCACCCTGCAATTCAGTAGTGCATGGAACGAAATGAAATTAAATTACCTTGGAAATGAATGGAATACTTGAAGATGCAGGACGTGGTTTCGTTAGCTGTGATAAACAATGTGCTGGGTGACCTGGACCAAGTATTGGGATTTCTTTTGGTGTGTATGCCCTGTCATGCTCATGGAGATGACAGCATCACTTTAGTTTTCTGGAGCAGGTTAAAGAAGCATCAGTATTTGGGATATACTGCACTCCTGATGAGTCCTTCCCCAACAAACTTCAATTCTCTTGGGTTTTGACTATTCATTTTTAATGACCAAGAGGCTACCTGAGAAGAATGAAGTAGCTGATTTGACAAATCACACTGGTTGGATTTTCTGATAATAAGAGAGAAAAAAAAAAAAAAGTCTCTTATAAGATATAGGTCTCTTAGATGATTGTGGTGCTTAGATAATCTCTTCTCTTGCTCTTCTTCAGCACAATATTGTAAACATAATTAGTCCTTAGCTTTTTTGTCATTTAATTCATTCCTCAATGCCTGCATCTTATCATGCATTAGAAGCAAGTTGAAACATTAATTAATTTGAGCTATTTCATTGAGCCAAAGGAATTCATTTAACTGTCTTATCACTTTGGATTCAGAGGACAAAGACAGTGCCTGCTTGCATCCTTCATGTGAGAGCAGTCTCTGGCAAAAATTCGTCACCTAGAATGAACTTTCAGACGTGCCATTTCTTAGCTGGCATCTGTCATTGAATACCTAAATTTCCTATCGAGACATGCAGAAGACTTTATTGTGTAACCTGCGTTGTGTATGGTTTAACATCTCTGCCTCTGGATTCGATTTGCACTCATATATAATGCACATATTTACATGCATTTTATAGCTCATAGGGATACATTGATTTAAAAAATAAAAGCAACCAGAAAATCCCATATATTATCTTTGATTCCCATTTCTTTATTCAGTGTTGAGTATTTTAAAAGCATTTCTGTGTGTGAGCAAAGAGTTCCTACTGTTCCTTATGAGACCTGGTTTTAATCCTGCCTGCATTACAGAGAATGTCTGTGCTTTGGTCAGGAAAGCATCCTGCTGCAGATATTGACCTCTTTTGTAAAAGACTAGACTAGAAGCACTAAAGAAGCATTAGTGCTGTATGGGAAACAGAGATGTAATATGGTTTTTAAAGAGTAAGGAAGACAAAATTGTTATTCCGTCATCTGGCATGTGAAGCTGGAAAGCAGGCTGGGTCACCATGAACTAACTTAAAGACAAGGAGGAAAGACATCCAAGTAAGTCACAGAAAATCTAGATGCCTATTCTCTCTTTCTTCTGTTCCTTACCAGAACGGCCTAAGTGTGTGCACACTTAGTACTTGACAGGTGGTCACCAACTTTGTTAGGTAGGGTAGGGAGGGATTAGTGTTGTTGTTTTTGCAGATGAGGCATGATTTGATTTACTCTTGTGTAACGGAGCATGAAGGTGAGGCACCTGATCTCCAGGTTTCCATTACAAGCCAGAAGGTACAAACTATCTGTGTATGAACAGACTGGAGCTGTAGAGTTGAAGGCTGTGTACTTCACAGATTTCAGGTTTGTTAGCAATTGTCATTAGTGAGAGTTCTCTATCTCACAACAGACCAGCCTAACTGTTGGTAGGTGGAGAAAGATTCTGGCTGCCTGCATAATGTGGGTTTATGAAGCTTCTTAATGTCAGCTAAAGGTTAAATCATTAGAAAGAAATATATGAAAGGACAGAGGAATCTGTGTGGCCAAGCTTCCTCGAATACTTAACTAAATAGGAAACAAACCATTTCCACTGCATTTGGTGTTTGTCCTTATGTCTGTGGTAGATGTTCTACGGTGTGAGGCTTGAGAAGGGCTTGGGAACTGGAGGTTGTGGAGGTCTGAAGCCATGCTCCAGCTTGCTTGGCCTTCGTCCTGATCTAAACCAAAGGTACTCATGGCCAGATACCAGAGCCATTCCAGTGTTCCCTCCTGTTTTTATACTACCATAAAGAACAGTGAGGTAAAAGGCACTGGACACTTTCTATGTTAATAAGTACAGTTGTCTGCTTCTCTTTTTATCTGTGGCCAGTTTCTCAGATCTCTAATATCTAATTTGACAAGTGCTGACACCCTTCCCTCATGTTTTGGGCTATGCTCTATGAAAGGATTTATGTAAGTATCTCTCTCCTGCTCTGCCTATTATTTTGTGGCTTGATGGATAAGACAGTTTCAGCGTTATGGGATCCACAGTAGTGCTGCTTCTGTCAAGTTTCCTTGAGAAATTGCTCGTGAGTGTTTTGTAAATACCACCATTTGGATATTTTGCTCACTGATCAATTTAAAATGATTTGATTATTGCAGTGTTCTGTGAGGGTTCAGTAAAGTAAAAGGAACAGAGAGTGTATTGCTATTGGAGTGGCATTGGGTTGAGCATGACTTCTGTAATATCTGACTACTCCTTTCCAAACATGATTGTCTGAAAAATACTCTGGGGTAATTTCTGATTCTTATGCCTGTGCTCTGGACAATTAACAGACATCAATCTCTTTTGCTTTGTCCAAGTGCTCAGTTCATGACTACCTTTGAGCTTGTTCTTTGGAAGCATTTTGAACCTAAGTGTCAAACTTCTGACCTCTGCAGAAATTTACAAGGCCACTGTGAATTTTCCCCTGCTCTAATAATTCTCATAACTCATGGCAAAACTGTTCACCAAAAGCTTTTCTGGAGTCCTGAATCTAACAGCTTCACTACATTCCTGTTTGGAGAGAAAAAGGGAGGATTGGGATAAAAATGTGCCTGTCTATCATGGGATATGAGCTTGGTGTCTATTTCAGCTACAGTTTCTTTGCGTGTTTGTAGGCAAGTGACTTCACCTTTGTCTTTCTCAGTTGTCTTATTTTCATGATGGAAATCTGTGAGATGGTTTTGGTATGGCTTTGGAATTAGCTGTTTTCCGTGGTAGAAGGAAATTTCATGTGAAGCACCAATACTGAACATCAGTAGATCTCATTCTCACAGCGTCCTTCCTGCCTAATAAGAATAATAAACTTTCCTTTGGACACTGGCCTGTCTCTGCAGGGCTTCTCCACATTTCCCTTCAGGGTTAGCTGACTGTGTGCACCATGGGTAGGGACTTTGCTCTGAACAAGGAAGCTTGGTGCTGATATTAGGGCAGTGCCATAATGCCCAGCCTATGGATAGATGCTCCCCAAGGGTTTAGGTGGTCCTGCCTCGCTTAAAGGCTCTCAAACCGCTCACGGCATCTGCCTTTTGTATCTCATTCCTTTTTCTGTATCACTCACTGATGTTTTTTCCCCTCCTTGGAGGACAAACCTGAAGATACCTGCACTGAAAAGGGTCATGTCCCATGTGTTTGGGTGTAGTTCAAGTGTTCAGCCAGGGAGTTCCTAAAGTGGCAGGCAACATACAATTCATAATGGAACTACCTTTCCACCATGCTTTGCTGCTCTCTAGGTTACATTTTCTTATCAGAAATGAAATGTAGTGTTCTTCTAAAGTGGATCTAACACTGCAAATGAGGCCCACACACCACAGAATGATCTCAATTGCTTCACACATTACATTCATTAATGCAATCTAGTGCTGCACTTGCATATGCTGAACATGATTGCTAAAGGCAGATATTTATAAACCCTTCCTACCTGCATTACTCCTCCTTTGCCTCTGCAATACAATTAAATGCAATTACTTTAGCAGCCTCTGTACCCAGCAGAAATCATTAGTTAGTAACTAAAATAATTGGTTTCTTTTCTTTCTTTAAAACAGGTCTGGAATATTTTTTGCTAAGGGAGAGCAGCTGTTGTTTTTATTTAGAGCTATGGATATGCCAAAATTAAAACACAAGGTCTGAGAATCCTTAAACTTGGGTTCCAGTCTTGGTTTGTGATTTAAAGAAGCACAGAATCACAGAATGCTTTGGGTCGGAAAGGACCCTCAAAGGTCATCTTGTCCAACCCCCTGCACTGAGCAGGGACATCTCCAATCAGAGCAGGTTACTCAGGGTCCTATGACATTTGACCTGGAGTGCCTCCAGGAATTGGGCCTGACACACATCTCTGGGCAACTCATTACAGTATTTCACTGCCCTCATTGTAAAGAACTTCCTCTTTGTGTCCAACCTAAATCTACCCTGCTGCAGTTTAAAAACATTGCCCCTGTCCCTCCACGCCCTATATCAAAATGGGACTGATATTTCTTTTCATGAGGAGAGAGAGCAACTGCCCAGTCCAGAAATTGGCTTTGTTGAACTCCAGGAAACACTTGTACATACAGCTGAATTTTGCAGTTGAACCCTTTAAAAAAATTCTGTACAGAGCTTCCTAACTAATCTGATGGCAGCTTCTCAAAAACGTTCATGACAGGTTTTTTTTGGATGGACCTTAATTTGGAACTGTGAATGTGCAGTAAAGAGCCTGACTGAGCCTTTTGGGAAACCAGTTAAGTCCTTTAATTTTATATTCCAAGACTTGCTTTCCCCTTCCCCTCTAACACCAGAGCTCCTAAGTTGAAAGTCAGGGAGAAATTTTTGGATGTGAATGGCAGATTTAGATTCTCAAACATCTGTGAAAGATTTAGAGCATAGTTTATTCTGTTTGTCAAGGACTTGGAGTTTGACTTGCCTTATTTTTATGGTGCTTATTAAAATACCCAGTGGAGTTGCTCCTTCCATATCACCTCAGCCCATGTGAGAAAAAACTCAACTCTTGTGAATCATTAGAGTAGGAAGAGGGAAATGCTGGTATATCAGTGTAAAATGAAATCTGAAGAGCTGTGTCTGTGCTTTATGAAGGTAGCAGATTCCTTGATATGCAAGTCTGGGGCCAGTATTGCACTTCTTTGTCATTCAACACCACTGTACTCTGGGACTGGTTATACTGCACCTTTAAATGCAGAAAAGCTTTCACCTGCCTGTATGAAAGCATTGAGCAAGTGACAATTTTTCCATGACTGAAAATGTAGTAGGTGCTTCTCATTTGCCTTGCTTGCAGGAAGCAGATGGAGTAGTTAGTGCAGGTCTGGCATCTCTCTTTCCTTCTCAGCACCTTGTAGTTTTCAGCAGCTGCCAAACTAGTAAAATATTTGCTTAAGAAGAGGGAAAGAGATAGGATTGAGAGGCTGACAGAGGAGCCACCTACATGACCATTAGATTCTTTGGTCAGAGTAGCCATAAAAAACCCATTAGGAACAAGTCCTGCTTTAACTTACCCACGGTGTAAGCTATTGGTGTAAATTCTCTTGCTTGCAGCAACAGTGCATGGGCAGGCAGTTAGTTGGTTCATAGAATCATCAAGGTTGGGAAAGACCTCCAAGATTGAGTTCAAGCATTAACCCAACACTGCCCAGCCCACCACTAAACCATGTGCCTGAGCTCCACACCTAGAAGGTTTTTGACAATTCTGGGAAAGATGACTTCCTTGGACAGGCTGTTCCAGGGCTTAACCACTCTTACAGTGCATACATTTCCCCCAATATCCAATCTAAACATTTCCTGGTGCAACTTGAGGGCATTTCCCCTTGCACTACTATCTTGGAGAATAGATCACCCCCCCCCCCCCCCCCCCACCCCACACACTTGGCTCCAGCTCCTTTCAGGGAGTTATAGAGAGGGAGAAGGTTGTCAGGTTGTTCCTTCAACACAAATAACTCCCTGTCAGGGTCTCCAACTTCTCCATGGCAGGCCATGCTACAGTACCCAAGTCCAGTGTTTTGTTATCAGACACCTAAAGAAGGGCTTGTAAGCTATGTGAAGTCAATGAAGGAAATAGCATGTCTGAGGAAACATGATTTGTTTCATTCCTAGTAACTTTGTCTTTTAAAATTTTGTAGTGTCCTGTCTTCTGTCACTCTGCTCTGGTGTCCTTTACCTAACAAGAAAGGACAAAGTTCCCAGTGGTTGCCTGTTGTCATTGGTTACACCGTAATTACAGAATCATAGAACTGTTTTGGATGGAAGAGGCTGTTCAGGTCTTGAGGCTCAACCATCAACCTAGCACTACCAAATCATGGCTAAGCTGTGTCTCTCACCATCACATCTACACATCTTCTAACTACCTCCTGGCATGGGGACTCCACCACTTCACCTCTTCCCTAGGCAGCCTGTTCCACTGCCTCAGAACCCTTCCTATGAAGAATTTTTTTTGTGACAACCAATCTAAACCTTTCCTGTCACACCTGAGATCATCTTGTCTTGCCCTACTGCTTGCCACTTGTGAGAAGAGGCTGACTTACCCCCAACTATAGCTCCCTTTCACGCAGTTGTAAGCAGTGATAAGGTCTCCCCTGAGCCTCCTTTTCTCCAGGCTTCTCTACCTCAGTTCCCTTAGCTGTTCCTCCTAAGGCTTGTGCTCTAGACCCTTCACCAGCTTCACTGGCCTGTTCTGGACACGCTCTAGGACTTCAATGTCTTTCTTGTGGTGAGAGGCTGAAAACTGAACACTGAGGCATGGGGTCACCAGTGCTGAGGGCAGGGCGATGATCACTTCCCTGCTCCTGCTGGCCACGCTGTTTCTGATATGGGCCAGGATGCTGTTGGCCTTCGTGGCCACCTGGGCACACTGCTGCCATGTATTCAGCTGGCTGTTAACCAACAGCCTCAGATCCTTCTCCAGTGAGCAGCTTTCCAGCTGCTTTCCCCCAAGTCTGGAGTATTGCATGGGGTTGCTGTGAGTCCAGGATCCAGCAGCAGGCCTTGTTGGACCTCGCAGTTCATCAATCCAGCTTGTTCAGATCTCTCTGTAAAGCCTTCCTACCCTCAAACAGGTTAACGTGCCCACCAAAGCTGTGGCTTTGGTTTTGACCCTTTGGCTGGTGGTGTGGGCCAAACAAGCAGGATGAACACTGCGGTGTGGTTCTTGTGCCATCACAGAGGAAGCCAGAGCAAAGCAATCCTGCTCTACTGCTGTAGTCACCCACAGAGACAGGAGGAGGAGTGGAGAAAGACCAAGAGAAGCTGTTTAGTCCTGAGAAAAAAAGGCTGAGAGGGGATCTTATTAATGTCTGTAAATGTCAGGGGTGGGTGTCAGGATGAAGGTGACACTCTTTTAGGTGGTGCCAAGTGATAGGACAAGGAACAATGGATTCAATCTGGAACACAGGATGTTACACCTCAACGTGAAGAGACATTTATTTGCAGTGAAGGTGCCAGAGCACTGGAGCAGGCCTCCCAGAGAGGTGGTGGAGTCTCCTTCTCTGAAGGCTTTCAAAACCCAGCTGGATGTGATCCTGCATGGGCAGGGAGGTTGGCCCAGATGATTTCAGAGGTGCCTTTCAACCCCTAACATTCTGTGATTCTGTGAGGCTTTTTTTTTTTTTTTCCAAGTAGTCCAGAAGAGATACATGTGGAGGTTCAATTTCTTCACAACCCTCTACAAAATTTGAGAAACAGCATGCATTAAAATGCTCGTAAGTTTTGTCTCTCATCCTCCTGACAGTCAGCTGATCACAGAAAGAGAGGAGAAACTGTTCACAGTGGTAAGACATGGGTAGCCATGACAGTCAGATGATCCATAAAGGAATTTTGCAGTATATCATTCAGATGTTGGATATATTTTGCAGTCTTGTGAGAGGTTTTGCCTGAAGCACTGTGAGCTCAGTGGATACTAAGCTCTTGGCATTTTAATTGGAGCTGGAAGACAAGCTTACTGTCAGGCTTGTGGTGCTGCTTCTGCTACGATGCACAAAGCTAGAACTGGTATGTCTGCTTCTTAGTACATAGTAAGGAAGATTTCTATAAAAGCTTTTCCTTTTTGTATCTGTAAGTCTCTGTGTGCTAGCTTGCTTGACAGGGGCAAGAACATGCTGAGAGAAGGTCTCAGTACGGTTGATCAGTTTTGCATGTTGAGGTTTATTTAACAGCAGAGTCTGCCTTACATTGTGAAACATGAATGTAGAGGGTGATAGGAGGCTGCCCTTTCCACAACTCTGTGAAATATAAGACTTGGAATATAATCCACTGGCAAAAGGAGGAGTTATTTGCTTGGGTGTGGTCAAATGTCTCCAGTGACACGAGTACAGAGAATGTGTTTCCTTGCTGTTTTTAGTCTGGGCTTCAAGGTTTGTCTCCTTTCCTGTCCAGTGAGCTTTGCACCTTTCATGATGAGTCTCAATACAGCCTTTATGGAAACAGCAGACATGGTGGAAATATTGGGGAGTTATCAAGGAAGGTGCTTAAATACGGGCCAAGAAAGCGGCACCTGGGCACTTGATATCCACCCCATGAAGACCTGGGAACCCTGTGAGCATCCTGGCTCTTAGAGAAGCATTGCTCTGTGATTCTCAGAGGAAACCTCCTTTCACTGTCCTCACAATGATGTGACTTACTTGTCATACCAGCACTCATGTTAAAGTTGATGGGGTGGAGCAGTCTTGGTGCTTTGTAGCAATGGTCCTACCTCAGAGGTGAGAGATACCAGCCTAGACAGGAGCATGTGAAATGGACATGTTCATGTGCAGAGGTTACTTCAAAAAATCACAGAACTGTTTCTGTTGGAAAAGACATCTAAGATTATCACAGAGTCACAGAAAACATCTGGTTTGAAGAGACCTCCAAGATCACGCACTCCAATCCTCAACCCATTTAAGGGTCAATCCTAAACCATGTCCCTAAGCACCAGGTCCACAGGTTGCTTAAACACCTCCAGGGATGGTGACTCCACCACTGCTCCGGGCAGACCCTTCCAATGTTTGAGAATCCTTTCAGTGAAGAAATATTTTCAAGCATCCACCCTGAACCTTCCCTGGTGCAACTTGAAACCATTTTTCCTAGTCCTGTCACTTGCCACCAAGGAGAAGGCTGCACCCTCCTCACTCCAATCTCCCTTCAGGTAGTTGTAGAGAATGATGAGGTCTCCCCTCAGCCTCTTCTTCTCCAGACTGAACAACCCCAGCTCCCTCAGATGCTCCTCACAGGCCATGTGCTCCAGGCCCTTTGCCAGCCTTGTTGCTCTTCTCTGGACAAGCTCCAGCACCTCAATGTCCTTTCTGTAGTGAGGGGTCCAGAACTGAACACAGTACTCCAGGTGTGACCTCACCAGTGCTGAGTACAGGGAGAGGATCACTTCCCCATCCCTGTTGGACACAGTGTTTCTGGCACAGGATGCCATTGGCTCTCTTGGCCACCTGGGCACACTGCTGACTCGCGTTCAGTTACTGTCAACCAGTACCCTCAGGTATCTTTTTGAGTTGCAGCTTTCCAACCACACATTCCCAAGTCTGTAGCTTACCACAGGGTTGTTGTGACCCAGGTGGAGGACCTGGCACTTGGCCTTGTTGAACTTCACACAATCCCTGGGCTGACACAGCCACCCAGTTTGGTGTCAGCTGCAAATCTGCTGAGGGTTCATTCAATCCTCTCATCCAGATCATTGATACAGTTATTAAAGAGAGCAGGCCCCAGCGCTGAACCCTGGAGGACACCACTAGTGACTGGGTGCCAGCTGGATTTAACTCCATTCATCACCATGCTTCTGGCCAGGCCATCCAAGCAGTTTTTAAGCCAATGCAGAGTGCACTCATCCAACCTTGGGCCCTGAGTTTCTTAAGGAGAATGCTGTGGAAGACAGTGTCAAAGTCCAGGTAGACAATGTCCATAGCACTTCTCTCATCCACTAGGCAGGTCACTGTCTCTCACAAACCCATACTGACTGGGCCTGATCACCTGATTGTCTTGTAAGTGCTGTGTGATGGCACTCAGGATGAGATGCTCCATAACCTTTCCTGGCACCAAGGTCAGACTGAGAGACCTGTAGTGCCTTTCTTGTAGATGGATGTCACACTTGCCAGCCTCCAGTCAGCTGGGTCCTCCCTGGTTAGCCAGGATTGCTGCTAAATAATGGTGAGAGGCTCGATGAGCACACCTGTCAGCTCCTCAAGTACCCTTGGGTGGATCACATCTGGTCCCACAGACTTGTGCTCATCTAAGTGGCACAATAGGTCATTGATCATTTCTTTCTTGATTGTGTGGGTTACTTTCTGCTCTCTATCCCTGTTTTCTAATTCCAAGGGCTGAACCCTTGTGGAGCAACTGACAAATATTGAGGCAAAGGAACTGTTCAGCAGCTCAGCCTTTTTCCTTGTCTTTGGTCACCTGGTTACCTCCTTCATCGAGTAGTGGATAGAGGTTTTTCCTATTTCTTCTTTTACTAGTAGCATATTTCTAAAAACTCTTTTTATTATCTTTAATGACACTGGCCATCAGTGTCAGCCAGTTTGTGTTGAACTTTGGCCTTTCTAATTTTCTCCCTACATATCCTTGCAAGAGTCTTGCAATCTTCCTGAGTTGCCTGCCCCTCTTTCCATAGCCAGTAGACTTCTGTTTTCTTCCTGAGTTCTAGCCAAAGCTCTCTGCTTAGCCAAGCTCTGCTGGCTTGTATTCTGACACACAGGGACACATTGCTCCTGTGCCTTGATGATTTCCTTCTTGAAGAATATCCAACCTTTCTGGACTCCTTTGTCCTTCAGGACTCCCTCCCAAGGGATGCCATCAACCAGTCTCCTAAACAAGTCAAAAATCTGCCCTTTGGAAGTCCAACGATGTAGTTTTATTGTCTCCTCTCCCAAACTTCACTAAGAATTGTAAATTCCACTATCTCATGGTCACTCTAAGATGCCAACCAACCTTTACATCTCCTACTAGTCCTTTTCTGTTTACAAGCAGTAGGTCTAGAAGTGAGACATCCCTTGTTGGCTCACTCACCAACTGTGTTAAGAAGTCATCATCCATGCACTCTAAGAGCCTCCAGGACTGTTTGTCTTGAGGAGCAGGATTTGGAGCATCAATTGATAAAAAAACACAACATGAGCTGGCAATGTGCACTTGCAGCCCCAAAAAACAACAGTGTTTGTACTGATAGGAGGAGAGGAATGGACTGAAGCTTCAGGAGGGCAGATTTATACTGGATATTAGGAGGAAATTCTTTACAGCGAGGGTAATGAGACACTGGAACAGGCTGCCCAGGGAGTTGGTGGATGCTTCCTCTCTGGAGGTGTTCGAAGCCAAGTTGGATGAGACCTCAAGCAATCTGGTCTAGTGGAAGGTGTCCCTGCCCATGGTGTAGGGATTGGAACTAGATGATCATTAAGGTCCCTTCCAATCCAAACCATCTACAAATCTATGAGTCGTTGATTCCACTGTCAACCTAACACTATCACAGCCATTAAGCCATGTCCCAAAGAGATATGTCCACACATTTCTTGAACAGCTCCAGGGAAAGATGAAACCAGTAAACCAATCAGCTCAAGGTGAAGCAGGTCATGTTTAACAGTGCATGCAGGAGGTGCTGAGGCAGGCCGTTGGGTGTGTAGGTAGCACTGAGTGTTCACCTCACTGCCTGCTCACAATATTTCTGAGATATTTCTGTTTTGAACCTCAGCATTTTCACTCTAGAAACCACCTGGAGTCAGGAATTTGAAACCACTGACTGAAGTAACAAAAGGTATACTTTTAAAGTGTGTATGTTAAATGTCTGGGAAAAAAATAAAGTGAAATCCCCAGGGCACAACACATGTTCAAGATTGAAGTATGGAACTTCTTGATTCTTGTCAGTACTTTCCAAAGCCTGGTAGAGCAAGAAGGATTTGGAGCATGAACATAAACCCATGCAACCTAAACCTTAGCTTGCTGTGTGACTGGTGATGGCCATGAGCAGCAGAGCTGATTTGATGCACTGTGAGTAAAGGAAGCAGAACAGCCAGGCAGTACCCCCACGAGTCCTGCATTTCTCCTGATCTAATTTGTAAAACCAGGCTATTGGCACATCTGTGAAAAGACTGATCAAAAATGCAAGACATGAGGTAGTGAAGGTTTCAGCAGTGAATTCTACAAATGAGTTTTAAAACAGACATCCAGATTGTCTTATGCAAAACCAGCCAGTGACTCTGCACAGTATGACTCCTACATGACCACCTTTACTCACCTTTGGTGAAATGCTTTGGATCCCTGCAGTCTCACACCTGCACATGTTACTGTCACCTGTAAAAAGGCAGGAGAGTGTTATGAGATTGATTTTCTAACCTGTCAGAGGTCTTACAAAAGATCTAAGCCAGTCTGAAACCACAGTTCCCCTGAAAAGGGTGGTCTTGATTTCTGTGAAACAGCATTATGAGTTCCCAGCATCTCCCTTGGGTTGGAAAGAGACTGTGCTGGACTCATTATGTGTGTAGATGTGATACTGCCTTTCCTGAGATTCTTGATCTGGAGATGTCTTCCAGTCATTTCACTGGGAGTTGAATCAAGCCCTTAGGAATGCCTAACTATGCAGGTAGTGTTGCAGGAACAGACCTGAAAGGAAAGTCATTTTAGTTTTTGCTCAAAATCTAAATGCTTTACTCCCACTACTCTGTATTAGTTTCTGCTAATGAAGATTATCCATTATCCTAGAGAACCCCTACCAGGAAAAAAAAAAAACAACCCAACAACCAAAAAACCCAACCTCAACCAGCATGGAACAAATCTATTGGCACTCTTCTTGGAGGAAGATAGCAAAATTAGAATGTCTTTCAAATTCAGCTAGACTTTCACTTAAACAGAAAAACTTTTCCCACATGAAAAAAACAAAAAACCCCTTCAGGGAGTTAGTTAAAATCTGCTAAGATAAAATATATACACTTCTCACTCTCCTCAGAAAACCTTATTATGTTCATTCCCATTAACTCCCTCCTCAGGGTATTTCATATGTCTGCAGAACATATTATGGCCATTTGGTTCTGAATGTTTTTGCAGGATTGTCACTGAATTTAAGTCAGAAAATGGCTAAAACTGTGAACAACATTTCAAAGACTATAACAAGAGTGTTTCCTTAATAAATAAGTCAGCAGATAGAAATGTCTCACTAATTCCCTGTCAGGGCAGGCACAGCCAGAGCTTGAAGGAGAAGGTAAGGCATATTTTATTAGATGTATCCTGATACAGTGCTACCCAAGTGCAGTTCTGCTAACACTTTCATTTTAATTTTGCATTGCAGAACCCTGCCAAAAGTTGCCTCTCTGCTGTTCAGTCATTAATTTCTTTCCAGTGGCAACCATTTCACCCTCAGAGGACAAGTTGGAAAACTGGCATTGCCTCTGCTCTGTCATTTTAGTTTTTATTTGTCCTTGAATATCTGTGGTTGTCCAGCTTCCTCAGTGGGTGAAGTCTCTAATCATATGGACGAGGAAGCAGAATTTTCAAGAATATTCTTCTTGGGGGGTTAGATAAAACTTCTTTGTAGATACACACAGTGGAAGAGTTAAAAGATTTCAAGCTTATTGGCTCAGACGGGTTTCACATTTAAGTAGCAGTCCTTTCAATTTGGAGTTTGGTTCTCTTTCTCTTGCATGGCTGAAGCTTTTTATCCATGAATTTCCTACTGGACAAAGGAGTAGTGACCTGTTTCTCAGGAAAATGAGCTGCTGGATTCATTATCACCAGCTCTGTACAAAATGGTTTGCCAGACATTCCAAGCATGAGGTAAAATCCCTCCTGGACTTGTGCTGCAGTCCTCACAGTGGGGAAGATAAGCTTTTGAAATAATTTCAAGTTTTATTCAGTGGCGTGTGTAAAAATAGGACATTTGATCCATCCAAAAGCAAACAGCCAGAGTATCCTGTGTCATCCAGCAAGAGTACAGGACAAAAGGGCAGCAATGCAAGAAAGCACAGCAGCATTGGTTCAGAACAGAAGTCACCTGGCCCAGTACCCTCTGCCAATGGCACCCACTAGCTGATTTCCACCAACTTTCTTTTTCTAATTTGAGATCCTTTTTCTTCTCACTAGATTTCTGTTCCAAGTAAGTATTTTGTCTCTCTTTGACCTCTTTAAATTGTTTGCAACAATAACATGATTTGGCAAGACGTACCAAAGGCTACCTGCCTGTTGTATGAAGAACCATCATTTCCTTTATCTTATTTTAAGCCTGGCTTCTTCTAGCTTAATTATGTGGCGTTAACTTTGGTATTGGAAGAAGCAGTGTGTAATCAATGCCTGCCTATCTGATCCTGGCCATTCTCTGATGTACAGATCAGTGTCACACCTACACTAAGATAACCCCTTTCCAAACCAAAGGAAGCAGAGTGACACTGTGTCTTGTGTGGAAGCTGTCCTATACCTGTGGTCATTGTAATTGCTTTTCTCTGAATGCTTTTGGTTCTGACACAGCCTTTCTCAGATGAGGGAACAAGAACTGCACACTGTATTGAAGATGTGGAAGCAGCATAGACAGATTTATACAGTCACATAATTACATTTTCTGTCATGTTCTCCTCTTGATAATCTATATTTTCTGTTTTTGCTATCATGACTCCTGCTGAGTTGATGTTTTTATGGAACCAACAATCTTAATGCCAAAAGGTCATTCCTGGCTGATAACTGCTAGGTTTGAGTTCATCCTTTCCTATGTGCAGTTGAGATTTTTTTTCTCCATATACATTGCTATCTACATTGTCATTCATCTGCCTGTCGTGGGTTTAAAGA
>VWYK01113125.1:16008-34108 GCA_013399775.1 Semnornis frantzii | reverse complement strand
GGACGGTGAGCCTTGCCCCGGGTCCCGCCGCCCCGGGCTTCCGTCCGCCTTGGGCTCGCGGCGGCACTTGACGTGACTGAACCCCGGGCACTTGCGGGAGATCTGACTGCGGAGCACCTCCGCCCGGACACTGCCCCCCGCCAGCGGCACCCCCGGGCCGGGGACGGACCCAGGGCACTGGGGCCACTCCCGCCCTGGCGCCGGGCATCGGGGGACTGGCGGATTGGAGGCAGATCCTCCGCGCTGCCTGTGTGCCGCCCGGCTGCCCCTCTTGCGGCGCCGTGCTGCTCGGCTTCCCCGCGGAGCCGGGATCCGGAGCGCCCTGCGCGCCACTCTCGTCGTTCTTCCCTTTGGACTCGGCTCCCACCCGGCCCCGATCCCGCCGGTTTTCCTAGTGTCCCCGCATCCTCGGCGGCGCTGCGCCGGCTCTGCCGCGCAGAGCCCCAGCTGGCTTGGAGAGGCAGGCAGAGAGGGGCAGCCCTGTGCTCGTTTGCCGTTCCCAGACGTGGACTGCGAGCCCCTTCGTGAGGCTCTTCCTCAGCAGGGACTGTACCGGGGTGACACCGGTACTTATCTGGAGTCACCCAGCCTGCCTTGGCATAATCATCTGAGGAGGAGGCTCCTCCTCTTGGCACTCTGACCCTGGAGACGCTCCATACCTCAGTGCTGTCCCGCGACTGATGGCTGTCTCCAGTGCTTCAGGAGCAACCAACCTTCATACAGGAGTTAGCAGCTTTGGGGAGAGGATCTGAGGTGCTGCCTCTCAGCTGTTTTCAGAGCAAGGTGTGTAGTCCCAGATACTCCCTCAGGACAAAATGATCTGTATGAGCCTAATGCTCTGCGTGGCCTTCTAGATCTTCTTGTTCCCACACAGGCAAACCGTTTCACTGTGGTGCTATGAGTCTTCTGCTGGAGACTGCTGCTCTGCCTGTTCCCTGGGGCCTGAACTCCCTTTATCAGCCTGACCTTTGGAGGGCCCCTCTGTGCAAGCTGCTGCTGGGAAAGAATGAGGTGTAAATTAAATGGACTGAGAAGAAAGCAAGGTCATTCACCAGTTAGCATGATCTGGGACACGCATTTGTGCAGTGCCCTTGCCTAGTGCTGCCAGCACACTGCCCTGCTTGGAGAGGCTTGGTCTTCGTACTGCTGCCCATCCAGAGGAGCCCTGCATCTTCTGAAAAGAGCCAGTTCCTTGACGCTGCCTCAAGAGCAACAGCAATCTGCTGTTTACCATGAGGACACCACTATGAGAAACCAGCCCACCCTCCCTGGCAGCAGCTCATGGCTTCTGTCAGTGAGGAAGAAGCTTGCAGCCTGGCCTTGTCCCTAAGGCAGGGAGAGGGTGAGATCCCCAGCACTGTCAGCCTTTGTTTGCCTCCTTTCCCACAGTGCTGCAGTGGTGTTCCTTTCTGTACCTCACACACTATCCTGGCTGACCCCTTCTCACTGACTCCGTTGCTGTGTTCTACCTTAGGCCTGCTTTCCTGTCCTTCGTTGACTTCAGCTCCATTTTAGCCCAACTCACCATGATCTTTCTATCTTCTGGTCTCTTATTTTGACCCTGCTAGACCTAGGGCCTTGTTCCTGACCCTGATGGAGTAATCTGCTCTTGTGCTGACCATCAGTGCCTAGGCTGGCACAGTAGTGCTTGTATTTTCCTCTCTTGCCCCCTCAAACAGTTGCTTCTAACTGCATGACTAGGTATGAGCTTCCCCCCATGAATGCTGTGTGTGCGCTGGTGTTCACATCTGTTGTGCTGTAATGATTTTTTTCATCAGCTACAGCAGAGAGCTGCCATAAGAAGCAGGGCTTTGTATGCACAGATGAAGCTTGTTCAGCTCTTCCCAAGGAGCAGCTCCCTTTTCCTTCTTATCCTGGTTCATCTCTGAGACTGATGATAACTGTGCAGACACTGAGGCCGCTTGTCTAAACCTGAAATCTGTAGGATTGGGACTTCTCCGAGTCAGCAGCACTCTCACATCCTGCAAGGGCAGGTGACAATGCCTGCTGAAGTGCCAGGGTGTTCTGACAGCCCTTAGAAGTCTGATGTTTAAGAATGAAAGCAAGCTGACTCGGTTCAAGTTTCTGGACCAGCTTCCTTTCCCGAGGGTTGCCAGAGGTGTCTGGTGGCAGAAACATAGCTGAGAACAAATCCTGCCTTGCTGCTTGGTTAGGCCAAACAGATTCCTGCCATCTCCTCCAATCTTGACCACCTTATGGTTCTTGAAAAGCATGTCTGACCATGACAGGGTATATGCAAGCAGTCTGTTTCTCCCTATGTACAAGCTGGCTTCCACCTGCAGGCTGATTTGCTCTAAGGATGGCTTACAGCCTGAGCAAGAGTCTGGTCTGGGCAACGTGGGCATGCATCTGAGTGCAGCTGGCTGCAGAGAAGTCCCTAGTTGCTGTCTCAGTTGCATCTTCTCTTTCTTGCTTTCCCCCTCTCTTTTCAGTTGTGCTGCTTATGAAACATCACATGGGTTGGTGCTGTTCTGGGGAGTTTTATTTCTACTGTATTTTATTTCCCTCTCACTCAGTGTGTACTTTCTCTTTTCAGAGCTGGAGCCAAATGAATCCTCGGCCTGCTTAGAGCAGTTCCTGTTTCAGGTCAATGAGACTGCTTCCAATTCACCATGACATAATATCTGGTCTCTTGCCCCATCCTGCTGGATAAGTTTCGTGCTTCCTCTTGGCCAATCCACATGTGACTCCGGGTGTTCCTCAGCTGCCTAGACTGGTACAGGTAGGTTGTAGCCCTCTGAACAACGGTGGAAGAATGTGTCTGTGCTGTGTGTTGGGACTGGGAAACCTTTGCCTTTGGACGTGTGGGAAACGCTACTTGGGAGATCAGTCCTGACCTGCCTGCTTGCTGCTGGTCCTCGGACTAGCCAGGCACTTGTGTGTTAGTTTCTGCTGGTGCTGGTCAGGCTAGCTCAGAGCAAGCAGCGTTAGAGTGCAGTTGCTGAGAGCAGGCCTAGCAGAGGGAAGAGCCAAGAGGAGGTATTGTGGCAGTTCATGACTCCATTAGCTCCATGTGATTAGTTCTTGTCAGTTGGTTAGCTATTTGTAGGGTTACTGTGCTTCTCCCACCAGGTTTAAGTTAGCATGGTCACCTCTGCCCAGCTGGCAGTACCCACTGTTGTTGGATCTGCATTGGTCATCTCCGTGATAAGGAACTCAAATCTGCCACTCAGGTCTTAATTTTCTATCATTAGTCTCATCCTTCTTGTTGCTTCCAGTGGTGAATATCCTCCTGTATTCATCTATTTTTTTTTTTGTTAGTACACAGGATACTTGTGATGAACTTTGTTATTCCCCCACAGTGGGCTCAATGCCTTTTCCCCTTTTAGAGCCTGCATGAGTTGCTTCACTGGTAGTGCTAAGCTGTCTGGTAAAAAAATGCCTTCTAATTTGCACTGGAAATAAGTAGCCCAGGTTCTAGCTTTTTCTTTCTTTCTTTTATTTTTAATTTTTGAGACCTGTTATTGTCCTCTGATTTGGTCCTTTAACTGCAGCACAGGTGTGAACTTTGCCCAGTGCCTGCTGCCTCTGCGTTTTGGATTTTGGCAGAGCTAGGAAAGGTCTCTTCCAGACTGACATAAGCACCACTCTGCCAGTCATAACTTACATGAATTCAACAGCTGTGTTGTGGTGAGCCAAACTAAAGTGTCCTGCCTCTGACTGGCAATGAATATGTGCAAGAGAAGTAGGAAAATGAGGCTAATGCTGTATTTTTTTTTTTTTTTAACTTGCACATACCTTTTAAGTTTTTGAACCCAGCTAATCGTGGGGTCAGTAGTTTGGAGTAAGCAGTGCCAGAAAATCCTCCAAATTCTTAGGTCTGCTGTTTCAATGTTCTATTCATTGGGAGGAGCTGTTAACAGTTTTGTGTGATTGATATTTCTGTGATTATTGTCCATCACACTCTCTTCTATTCAGCTGGATGGTCTCTTGCATTCTGAGTCCTGAGAGGACTGTAGGACCACTCACTGTGATACGTTTCTAAAGGTAGTGGGTAGCTGCATCCAGCTCATGGCTGTTGCTGAGTGAAAATGTGTCTGTTTGAGAGGTACTTTGGAATTTCTCCTCAGTGCTGTTCCGAATGGCAGAAGACTAAGGTGTGGATGAGTGACGTTTGGCAGAGGGAGAGACCAGACAGAAAGGGGGTGACTGCAGATGCTTGGCAAATGAAACTGGAAAGAAAGACAACAAGAAAAATAACATTCTGAGAAGAAAACAGTTCTCTGATTCTTTTACTTTCATTTGCACTTATGGATGATACTGGGTTTGAGTTGACCACTGAGTGCCAGGCGGCAAATGTGGCAAAAGGCTTTTTTCCCTAGCTGACATCTAGGAAAGTTTCCTTCCTTTTCAGTTCAGACACCTTACTCCACTTCTTTCAGTTCTCTTAACTACCACATGCTATGCTCCTTATACTGACTCACTTGTTAAGAATCCTTTGATACTAATGTGGAATATACCTGCTAACATATATTCCTGCAGAGAGTCCACAAGCCTTGCTGCAAGAGTTTATATAGTAAAACTCCTTCAGCTTTTTGACAAAAGGTGTTAACTTTAACCTTCAGAACTGTGAATCACTTGGAGCTTGCTCCTTTTCCATTGCAGTATTCCAACAGAGTGCTTGGGCACACCTGGAATTTGCTTATCTCTCCTTAAACTGAATAGCATTGCCTGAACTTAGCTTTTCTGTAGATGAAAATAACTGTGCTAGAGATCAAGAGTCATCACCAAGAAAAGATGAGGTTCTGTTCATGTGGATGTGTGATGAAGTTATTGGGCAACAGGCTTAAAAAAAGCAAAAGAGGTTGTTTTTTTTTCAGCTCATGTCAAATCCCAGAACTTTAGGGGTTGGAAGGGAGCTTCAGAGATCATCCAGTTCAACCCCTTTACCAGAGCAGGATCACCTAGAGTAGGTCACACAGGAACGCATCCAGGAACATTTTGAATGTCTCCAGAGAAGGAGATTCCACAACCTCTCTGGGCAGCCTGCTCCAGGACTCTGTCAATCTCACAGTGAAAAAGTTTTTCTTATGTTCATGTGAAACTTCCTCTACTCCAGCTTGCACCCATTGCCCCTTTTGCTATAATTGGACTGAGCAGAGCCTGTCTCCATCCTCCCAACTCTGCCCTTCACATCTTTATAAACATGAAAGAGGTCACCCTCAAGCTTCTCTTCTCCAAGCTCAAGACCCCCAGCTCCGAAAGCCTTTCCTCAGCAGGGAGATGTTCCACTGCCTTCAGCATCTTTGAGGCTCTGCACTGGACTCTCTCAAGCAGTTCCCTGAGGTCCTTATTGAACTGAGTGGTGCAGAAATGGACACAATATTCCAGATGCAGCTGCACCGGGGCAGAGTCAAAAGGCAGAGGAGCAGTGGTTGGCTAGGAAGCAGTTCCTTGAAAAGGCAGGAAAACAAGCAAAAGAGTAAAAGATAGAGGCAAAGTAGGGAGCTCTGGGCAACGACCAGAGTTCTGGAGTGCAGCTTGGAGGTTGTTTTGAGATGAAATGCAGATTAGAAAATGAAAAGACAGTCAGCAGCAGAGTATGCAAAAAGTAGGGAAGAGAGCTGAAAATATTGAGAACTTTCTTTATCCAGGACAGCTTAACCTCTTTTGCCTGTCTGCCACCTACTCATGCTTCTGTTGCAGATATAAAATAAAATAGGAAAAGGAAACAGTGGAAAGTGGCTTCAGTTTGTTAGGGGAGAACATTTTTCTCCAGGAATGAAGCTGTATATAATGGCTGTATGGCTTTTGGAGATCCTCACATTTTTATGGTCATGTTACCAGAACCTGCAATTGTGGAAAGAAATGCTCTTATGCAAATTAGAACACATTAATATTGTACATTGTCTTTATGAAAGACACTTAATCCCTCAAAAGCATTACAAGTGAAGGTGAGCAACAATCTTACAGTTATGATTATATTATGAAGCACTTATTTTCTCTGTAAGTGCTTCAGGCCTCATTTACTGACTTTCAGTCTAGTTCCTGCAAGCTCCTGTAGATGAAAAGAACCAAATTTTCCTGAATTTTCAGGTATGAACAGGATGGATGTGGATTCTCCAAGAAAACTGGCAGCAGCTACTCGGTTGTGCTGAGACGGTTGGGCCTTGAGCAGTACACATATCTGGACTGTGCATCCATCTCTCCCTTCCTTCTCCAGCTCTGCCAAACATCCTCAGTGGCTCCTTGTTGGAATGCTGAGCCTGTGTGGACAACATGTGTGGACGTGGCTTCCCTGAGTGGCTGCTGCTGCCGCACAGTTTCTCTTTGCATTCTGCCATTCAGCAGGGGAACAGCTCCTAGGGAGCTCTTGCATGGTGCCTGGCAGAGGCCATGTTGAGAGTCTGCCCATGTATCATCTCACCTTATCACATGGCATTGGTACCATCTCATATGACTTGGCTCTTAACTCTCTGTCCTGCAACTGTACTTCATTCTCCCTGGTCACTGACAGTGATGTCTGAGATTATTTTTAAAAAAATATTATTACTATTTATTTATTATTGTTTCTGTTCTGCCAGATGTGTGCTCTCCTCTTCTTTCTTGCCCCTTAACTTCCCTATGCTTTCTCTGTGGGCCTCCTATGTCACTTTTTAGTAAATGGTTTTTGTCCCTCTCTAAGTACTTCCCTGATCTTTTTTCCTTGTCTCATCTGACTCTGTTTTTATCCCATCTTCATGTTTTGTACTGACTTTATTTTTTCTGAAGTTCCTGTTGCTGTTTTCCTTCTTCCTATTTGAGCCCTTGCATTTGAGTTCTGGCCTTGTTCTTCATGGCTATTTTGGGGTACCGGGATGACTTTGTTGCGGCAGTTGTATGCATCGGCTGCTGGCACCAGGTTGTCCCTGGCTTGCTTCAGCTCTTGCTTTGCATGGACAGTTTATATGCATTGTTTCTTCCATGTTTCTGAAGATGTTTTAAGGTATCTTGCTTCCCAAGAGGGTACATCCCATACAATAAGTGGTCTGTCAGCTCTTCCAGGATCCCTGAATGCACACCTATTTGTGTATAGTTTTTTGTTCCCAGTTCACCAGATGACTTGGATAAGAGTATAAATGGCTTGTCCTGGCTCCTTGTGACTTATGCAAGCTTAATTAGTGTTGATTTCCATCTCATACTTTCTCTTGAATCACTGACATATACATTGCATGGCGCTGAGCAGACAACAGGTCCTCGGAGGCTGGAGCCAGGTGGGGGATGGTCTCTTATCTCAAGGAACAAGCAATAAAAGACAAGAGGAAACAGCCTCATTAGAAACCATTTCTTCACAGAAGGGGTTGTCAAGCCCAGGAACAGGCTACCCTGGGCAGTGGTGGAGTCCCCATCCCTGAAGGTATTTAAAAGATGTGTAGACATGGCACACGGGGACATGGTTTAGTGGTGGACTTGGCTGTGTTAGGTTTACATTGGACTCAATGACCTTAAAGGTCTTTTCCACCCAAAATGATTCTGTGACTGTGATTAGTGACCAGACCTTGTTCCCCCTTGCTGCTGGCCACGGCAGTGGTTCTACAGATTTAGCTGTAAGGGTGGGGAAGGGACCCTTCTGCTGCCAGGCTCGCCCATCCTGGGGGCGCTCCAGCCGTGGCTCCTGGGGACGCGGCCTTCAGCTGCCTCTGCTTCCTCACGTCCGACGTCCGGGAGCCAGGAGCCCCGCTTCAGGTGCCAGTCCCTGCCCGGGCTGCAGACCTCGGTGACCAGGGTCTTGTGCTCGGAACGGTTGGGGAAGGGTCGTTGAGGAGGAGAGGGTGCGAAGAGAGGCGCGGATTGTGGCGGCCCGAGCGATGTCGCCGAGCTGGCGGGGCTGGAGCTGCGCTGTCCCGGTGCCGAGCCGCCTCCCTCCNGGTTCCCCGCCAGGCTTGCCGAGGCCGCACGGGGCTGCTACCGACGGCGGGAAGCGCGGCCGGGCCCCGCCGGCTCCCGCGGTGTGCTTGTGCTGCCCGCCAGCGCTGCCGCCAACCCGGGCCGCCGGTGCCCAGAGCCCCTCGGCGATGCAAAGGCGCTTTCTGCGTAAGAGTAATGGCGGAGGGGGGATGGACGCCGGTTGCGGCAGCCAGCACTGCTCCTAGCGCAGATCGATACCTCTAGAAACCCCCGTGAGGAAGGAATTGGTTTCACTGTGTGGGCTCGGCCAGAGGGAGGGAATTGGAGGAGTTACAGGAGTAGGAAAACCTTCTGAGCATCCAGGTGTTGAGGCTGGCAATGGCATTTTGTTGATATCAAAAGCAGATATTAGGAATAGTCTGACACAGTATCAAAATGGTTCTGAAAAGCAGGAATGTGGAGGGTGATTGACATGCTGAACTGGGAGGGGGAAGGGTGATAATGCCTCTGTAAAGCTCCTTATGATCTTAAAGATGCTGCAGTGCTTTGGGCACAATGTTCACCAGTCTCAAAAAGCACTGACTGTCTCCGCAGCAACAAGAAAGGCTTGTGTCTGTTCCCATGGAAATGAACTGTGAAGGCTTCACAGAAAAGATTCTATTCTGAACACAACAGCGCAGGCTCTGAGCTCTTTGTTGCTGGTACCTGAAGCAGAGGCCCTTGGCACATCCCGGTGCTCTGATCCTGTAGCTGGCAAGGAGGAGTGAGCAGCAATAGTGTGGTGCTGCTCCTGGCTCCTTGGATAAAACGGATTAGCTGTGCTGCTACTCCCATCTGAGGAGTGCTTTCCGTGGTCACCAGTTGCCAGCCTTGAAGACAGCTTTGCACCTTTTTATAAGGAAAGCAAGGCTCTTGCTAGCCAGAAAGGAATCAGAGAGTTTCTCATTCTTTCAAAGGTGCAGGCAGATTAATCTGGAAAAATGAGGACCAAACTATCTGCATGGAGTCTGCATCTCAGCAGTGCTTTCTGATGCTTGAAAGGAGAACTATGCAGAAGCACTGACAGGTCTACCTGCAAGAGATCCACTGAAGCAGGAACTGCTAATAAAGTAAACAAGGCATATGTAATAGACACCACTCCTTCTAAACCCATTAGGATGCACTTCTAAAGGAGAAAACAATTCAGCAGAGACCAGAAATAGGATCCAAGCATGGTTTGATCTTTCTGGGTTTTCGAGATGAGGCGTGATGTGCAGACAGGCTAGCAGAACAGTGATTGTTTCAAAATGTTGGGCTGTCAATAGCCTGGCTCTGTCTTCTTTATGCCCATCCATCAGGTATTTACACATACTAATAAGATACCCTACTTCTCATCTCCACAGTAAAAAAATTCCCAGATTTCTCAGCCTTGCCACATGATAGATACTCCAAGCCCTTAATCATCCTTGTAAGCACTCCTTCCAGTATGTCCATGTGTTTCCTGTATTGGAGAGCCCAGAACTGGACACAGCACTCCAGATGTGTCTCACTAGTGATATGGATAACCTCCCTTGGTTTGCCCTTCCCAAAGAGCCTCCCTCCCTCCCAGCATTCCAGTCCCATGAGTTGGCTGCTACCTTAGAATTCAGTACATGTTTAGGATGGAAAAGGAAATGGAGAGAGTGATACTAACTATGTGTAGATGATGGTACAGCTTTCTGTGAGAAGAAGGAGGTGGCCCATCAGTGCAGGAGCAGATACTGCACCGTTGCTATAGGAATCAAGAGTGTGCATCATTTGTAAATCCTAAGGGAGTGACCAGTTCCTGCTGTCTTGCTTGTTCTGCTGCAGGACAGATACCAAACATTTTTATCTGGGGAGACTGCAACAGGGTCAGAAGCTGAAAGTCTGTTAACTATTTTAGTTGTGTGGTTTGTTCTTCAGCAGCTGCCAGACAGGACGGTTATTTTCTGAAGGCATTCTTCAGGGCCTTGTCTGGTTTGTAGTGTCAGAGAACTGTGTCCCATGAGCATTTCAGCCTGTTCACAGACCTGGTCCCTTGATAGATGACTGGAGTTAACATCTAAATATACAAAAGGGGGAAATAGGGCAGAACAATGGCCTTAAAATAAGGTCATAGCAAGGAGAGTGGTGTAGGCATGCAGCTTATCCCTCACAAGGAGTTGTGATTGTTGACTTTTGCAGCACTGTGGCAAAGCTGTCATGGGGCGGATCAGCAAAAGATAACATGGAAGGCTGCAGAAGGAAGGGGCACTTTCTTAGTCATATATATGGCATTTTAGTTTCAGAGGGAAATTTTGCCAGTAGTATCCCAAGCAAGTTCGGAAGAGACAGAATTGCAGCAATGAGATATGCAGTGGGAGGAGTTTGACTGGGGTAGGGAAGAGAATAGCAGAATGAGATGGAAAAATTGGAAAGGGAAAAAAACCCAAAGCAAAACAACCAAAACCTAAGACAAAATCAAACAAGTGGAAGTTTTGTTGATCAGATGCACTAGAAAAGGAATTGGTTATGTTATGACTAAAGGAGCTTTTCTCAAGATCAGAAATATGAGGGTTTTTTGTGTGTTTGATTATTTCTCCCCCCCCCCAGTATTTTGCTCCCTGTATTTCCTGTGGTTGGAGAGTTAGTGACTGACCTTCCATTACATAACCTTTTCACTAATTTTTAAAACTTGTTTTATGTTTGTTTAGACTAAGTTTATCCTAGTGCAGATTAATTTCAAATATCTTAGTTAAAGGAATTTAAAGAAGTAATTTTCTTGGTATCTTAGGCTTATAACAAACAATTTAGAAAGGCTTTATCTCTCTAACCTTAGCAGAAATTCATGTTGTATTCCTTGGCATCATAATTATTATTAACAGTCAGTGTTGCTGTTTTGTGCATATAGAGTAGTTTGGCTGTAGCATCTGAGTGCTGGAGAATCTCTTTAAAGAGTGAAGCTTACTTAGCTCTGGAGAAAGCACAGGATAGTACCAATCCCTCCCCAAGTACATTGTTTCTATGGTTTCAAGTTACAGGCAGGATATAAATTGCTCAGAAAACAGGTGCCAGGGATGGGTGCAGCAAGCAGGAATTTAGTGGCTGTTCAAAGTGAGCACAGTGAGACAGCTGGAGAGCCAGGTCCACTGCCTGTCAGGATGACAGGCTCCCTGTTCCATTGCCCCCTTTCTATTTCCAGCCATTAACTTCATTGGTAAACTGAAGTTGCCAGAGACCACACTGGTTTTCTCTACACTTCCTAGCACTCTCGGGCCCTAGAAACAAGAGTACCAGCAAGAGAAAGAACTGTTGAACGCGACAGATAATATAACCTAAGATCCAACAAATAACTCTTCTCTCTCTCTCAGTTTACATCCACACATGAACATACTCTGCCGCCTGAGTTGTACTACTGTCAGTTCTGTTTATTTTGCACAATGCTGAACGCCATGATCATTCAGCTTCCCTTTCTTCTGCCTCTGTTTCTCCTCCATATACTTTGAAGCTCACTTAACGAGTAACTTGTGCCACCACTTACGTGCCTTGTCATCTGGACGTGCTTTTCTTCCGGGAGCATGAGCGGCGTGGCGCCGTGCACACTTGACAACTTCACGACCCCACTGCCTAGAGCGGTTTGTTGCTCTGAGCTGTCGTGTGCCAGCCTGCTGTGCCTGTGCTCTGGTGAGAGGGACGAGGAGACAAACCGCCCCATTGTGCTGCAGCCAGATGTTTTCCACTTCTGCAACACTCAGTTGGCTCAGAAACAGCCTCAGTTGAAAGCCTGGTGTCTGCCTGAAGCCTGAATGCTGTAACCATGTCTCTAGTGTCATCAGTTGCTGTGCCTGACATTTCTCTGTGCCTGGCATTTCCCTATTGTTGCCTTTTAATGTATGCATTTATGTATGAGGCGAATGGAGCACTGAAAAGGTTAGAGAACCATCTTACCTGCTGCTGCAGACACAGCACAGTTCTTTCACTTCAAGATTTACTTTCCACCACCTACCTGTGCTTTTCCAACCTAAACCTTCTAACATTTTAGGCCTGTTTTATATTATTTCTCCCTCTTTCTCTCTTTTTTCTCTCTCTCTCTCTCTTTTTTTTTTTTTTTCCCCCTCTATCCTGACTGGCTGTGAAACTTCTTGGAAAATCTTATCATTTGAGGATTTAATCTATGTGTCTTCTACCTTTTTTTTAGATTTTTGGTGATGGTGAAACAATCTGGATATAGCCTTGGAATCTTTAGTAGCCACTTCCCTTTACCTCTTTTTTATAATTTATGTATAAACTTTTGTTTATAACATTTCAGGATTTTTTTTCCCCCTGGCAATTATGAATTGTATTGATGTTAAGAATTTCAGGCATACAGTGATGTTTTACTCCACTGAATTTAAGTTGTATCTGCCATTTCCACATAAACATAAGGGAAGACTTCTTGACTGTGAGAGTGACAAAGCCCTGGCATAGGCTGCCCAGAGAGGTTGCGGAGTCTCCTCCTCTAGAGACATTCCAAACCTACCTGCATGCATTCATGTGTGACCTGCCCTAGGTGATCCTGCTCTGACAAGAGTGTTGGACTGGATGATCTCTAAAGATCTCTTCCAACTCCTAACATTCTGTGATTTCCCACTGGCTGACATTTCCCAAAGTCACTGATGTTTGCTGTCATCGTGACCATTTGAGGTTAACTTTGACTTTTTTGGGGAGGTGCTCTATTGGTAATTGTTGCAGTTTTCCTGCCAAATAAAACAACATAAACTTGGGCTGGTCTGGCAATGCATTTTTTTTATGATTACCAATGTTTCTTCTTGTTTTGATTGCATTGTACTCTACTTGTGATGTGGCTGTATTCACCTATTAATTATTCTATTAGTTCCTTTGAAATGGGAGATGGATTTAATAGATGATCTAGACCTAGACATTTTCCTTCTCTGGTTACCTTCTTTCTCCAGTCTCTTTGTGTTTTCTGAGATTGCTTCTCACTTCTTAGGTAGCTTTGCATACTAATGCATCCTGCAGTCAGTATTTCCCTACTGTTGACTTGCTATAGCTACGTCCAGTGAGAACAGGAGAGAACTCCTAGCATTGTTAATATTAATCAAAATAGGCTTCAAAAATATTTTTTTCCTGATAAAGAAACAGGAAATCCTGTTGGATTTCCTATAATACAGAAGGGCAAAACTGCTCTAGGCAGTTGCATTGGTCTGATCCTTAGGCTGTGTAAGGTGCAAGAAAAAGTTTTAAAAAGAAAATAACAGCATGAGGGAGATGGAGATGGTGGATAGGATAAAGAGGCAGTATAAGTTGATCAACTTGCTCTTCCTCAGCTAATTTTCTACACAAAGGAAATGGTGCATGTCTTATTTATCTAGACTGCAGTGCAGCCTTTGATGCACTTTGAAAATAAAGTTGGGACTCAAAAGACAGATAATAGAAGAATTGCAAGGTAGGTAAGTTGCTCAGTGAAGAAGCCAGGAAAGACACTTCTGTGCCTTCAGGATTTGCCATGGGATTGATGTCATGTGGTATTTTCAGTAGTGTCACAAAAATAGGGAGTGAAGTAATTAAATTTGTTGATGATGCAGAGTAGTTACTGTTGAAGCAGAAGACAGTGAGGTCTCTGGAAAGACTGGATGACTCTGAAGAGTATACAGTAGAGATCAGGTGATATAGGATGACACTCTTGGGCTTGCAACAGGAGTCAGCTCTGTAAGCTGGAGGCTTTGCCTCATGGCAGTGATGCAGAAGAAGAAATCACCTTGTACATGAGTCTGCTTGCAAGAGAAATTTGAGTTATCACTGTTGTCATATTGTGAAAGGCAGTTGTGCATCTAGCAAAGTTTAGTAGAGATTTGTGTTGTTTTGAGGACTATTTATGCCACACAGTTCCATGGCCTTCTGGAGGCCATCAGCACAGCTCGATTTGCCCTTGTTCTAGATGGATTAACTGAGACTGACAGGAGATGGAATCATGAATGGTGAGTTTTAAGAGACAGTTTCACTTGTTTAGTCTGACAAAAGGAGGAGTGCACATGGCTATGACTGCTGTGTATAAATGCTTCAAAGCATAAGCATTAGACAGAACCAGTAAGGGCAATGTTGGTAAAAGAGTACCTGGGAATGGCAAGATACACTGAAAGGACATACTCAGTCATTAAAAGAACTCCTGTTTTTTAGCAGCTGTCCCATAGGAATGCCAAGGTTTAAAAGTTTACATTTGAAAGGGTTCCATAATGCCACGGTTGCTGTGGATTATCCAAGAGTGACTTGCTGACTCGGCGTTGCCCCCTCTGCACCCAGTAAATTAGTGATAGGAAGTGAATCTCTTGTGGTGCTTTTACCAAACATACCCTAAGGCCATCATTCCAAGTACTGTGAAAATACTCATCCTTTTTGAACTAGGCAGCAGTAGATTTGGGGGTAGTTGTTGATAGGTCTTTTTATCTGTTCCCCCCAGAACTCCCCACCAAGAATTCCTGTTCCCTTCACTTTCGAAACACAGAAATCCATGCTTTCAACAAAATCTCCTATCATCTTTATTCTCCTTCCAGGACCAAAGTCTTCCTACTAACTTCTCATACTGTACAGCTCTACTTTGATTGTTGACTAGAAAATGAGTGTTGTGGACTGCTGCTTGTAGCACTCTGCTGCCTTGCTAAAAGGAGGTGAGGAGCTGTGCACAGATGTCACTGCACAAGCTGTGGGTTTGGTGAGGATGGAAAAGTGGAGGTAGAGGCATAGTAGGGCTAGACAGCTTACTATGAGATGACACAGGATTGTGCAGCTCTGGGTAAAATGTAAGTATGGTTGATACCATGATAATGCTGATGACTTGTTATTTTGAATTGTTATTTTGAATCCTATTCCATTACATATATTTTCCTCCATCTTTTGGCATCCCTGCTGTTGCCTTTGATTGCTTTAAAAATAACTAGGAGCTAAGCTTGTAATTCTCTCCTTACCTCTGCTGAGTAATGTTTGGAACCTCAGGAGACAGAGACTTTTCTTTGCCTTAATTTATTCCCTTTTTGGCCTTTATTTCAAGTCTTATTTATTTCTTTATGCATGCTACACGTTGCTTCTGCTATTTCTTCATTGCAGATAGATTTTAGAAACAGTTAGTGGAAAGGCCTAACATGAGAAGGTAGGTCTGTGAGACAGTGATGCAAGGTGGTGGTTGAAGATACATAAGCCAAGGAGTGACCCAGAAGCCACAGTGTGAAAGCTGTCTGATACTGGGGAAGTCTCAAAGCACAGCAGTCTTCTGCACATGCAGATTGCTTGTTCTCATATTGTTGTATCAATGAGCTGTGTAATTTTTTTCCAAGATAAAATAAATAAGGGACCCTTTTTCACCAAGTTGTTTGTAGCAGATCTGCGGAATCTGTCAGGGAAAAGCATTCTGCATAGAAAACAAAAACAAAACAAAAACAAAACAAAACAAAAAAAAACCAAAAAAAAAAAAAAACCAAACCCAAACCCCAAAATGCCCTTGTCTTGTGAAGTTCCATGCAGTTTCCATAGGGGATGAGCTTAGTGCCCTGTCTTGCCCCAGGTCAGAATCTACACCACTTACACCACTCAGGACTGATGCTTGTCTTACCTCTTCCAAAAGACCTTTGGTGATGAAGATTCCCCTCCTTGCTGGACAGATTCCCAGAATGTCTCTACTTTTGCTGCTGTACTCTTCCTCAATATCTAATGTAAATCTTTCTGGGAGAAGTTTCAGTCCTTTATTTTTTTATTCTTTGTATGCTCTTCCCCGTATTTGCAGCAGCCTTTTGGATATCTGTTTGGATATGGAGACTGTTACATTCTCTTTCTGCCCTTTACAGTTCTTGTCACATTCACTGTTCTCCCTTGAACCATCTTGGTTTCTCCCCCACACATCTTCCAATGCACAGAGCCCCGAGCTGCAAAGACAGAGCCTGTGTGAGACATTACCAATTCCTGCCACAGCAGAAGCATTACTTCGGGAGCGGCAATACTGGCAAAATTTAAATTCGTGGCCTTAGAGAAACGTTGAGAAGGGACTGCCTGTGCGGTGGGGAGGGTAAGGGATGGGGAAGAAGCAGAGACAAAATGTGGAGGAGAAAAAGAAGCTGGAGTGTTGTTGTCACTGCTTCTGCTGCCACCCAGGGGATGAGTGGGGCAGCATTCCCCTCCTGCTCTTCTGGGGCTTTTTACCTGCTTATTTTGTGTCAGTGCAGCACTCAACTCACGTTTAGTTTATCATCTATTATATCCCCAAATATCTATAATGAAAAAACAACAGTCTTCAGCCAGTTATTATTATCCATCTCCTATTTACCTAGTTGTTCATTGTTACCTTGATATGGAACCTTGCACTATTTCTGGTTGAATTATGCTCTGTTATTTTTCAATCCACATCTTCAGCTTCTCAGGATTTAAATTTTAGCTGTCTCTCTGACCATACCTGTAATTGCTCCAAGATTCTGTGTTGCTAGCAAAAATTTTCTAGTTCATTATCCATGTCATTCATGGTAATACTGAATAATTCTGAACTTGGAACAAGTGGTTATTTCTTTAGAATGAGCAGGGCCTTTATCTTGGGGTATTTTCTTTCTGGTGTTCATTGTGTGTTCTGTGCCATGTTGCATCAATATTTTAACTTTCAGTGAACAGAGCACTGCTTACCATGCCTCTTGAAGGCAACCAGCACCTTCATGGACTTTTTTATTTACTTGCAAATCAAAGACTTGAAAGCGCCTGCAAACATCTCATTCCAAAACAATAGCTTGGTGCATTTATTTTCTTTCCTGGCTATCATAGTTTAACAAAAGCTTGAATAATAATGCAGAAGTAAATCAAAACATGAACTTGTGGGAGAAAAAGTGGCCTCAGAGCTCAGAGTGGTAAGGAGGAAGAATGTCAGCTTTTCCTTGAAATCAAACGGGCTGGGAACACAGCAACAGGCATGAGCAGAGGTGGCACGACAGGAGCATGCTCCAGATGTGCTCAGGTTCCAAGAACAGGTAAAGGAAAACAGCTGTTACAGAGAGACATCCCATGCCACCGGCATCTGCTAGACCAGAGAGTGGGGGAAGACTGGGCTTGAACCAGCTACCTTTTTAAGAACACACAAAAACAACATGTAGGGAAAAGAGAAAGAACTTTAAGGAAACAAATAATGCAATTTTATTTCAATTTGTGAGATGTTCTTCACTGGAACCTTCACCCAGCTGTGGAAATGCTTGCCATGGTGGTTTTCCTTGAAGGCAAGTGGAAGAATCAAATGGAAGCGAGTTTTGTTCTCAGCTAGGGGATGTTGGGCAAGTCATTTCTACCCATTTACCTTTTTTTTCCATTTGCAAAATGAAAGAGCTACTTCATTTCTGAAGTACTCAGAAAACCACAATTCCATTATTACGATTGGGAGTTTTTTGACCTTTACTCATTGTCTATGGCTACAGTGAGTCTGCTATCCCTTCATTTTCCAGTGGCTGACCTTATAGTTCTGTGTTCTTTTGAGGAAACCTCCTTATGTAATTCCTGTTGGGAATATTCAGGTAGAGTGTAATAACGCATAGGCTATGATACTGCCTTGAAATTCTGTAACACTTGGGAACAGTCCTCCTGCTCCTGCGGGTAACAAACTAGCCAGCTGCTGCCGGAGGTGGGGGCCGCAGTGGCTTAGTACTTTGTCTGATTAGGAAGATAAAAAAGCCTAAAAGCTGCAGCCATAGCGCGCCCCTCCCAGCTGGTACCGTAGTGACAGCGGTGACAAAAGGGCCGTGGGGCGGGGGCGCGCCCAGCCGCTGCTGTGCGGGCTCCAGCGTGGCCGTGGGGCTGCGGCGAGCTTGGCGGCGAGTGGGGGGCTGGGCCCCGCTGCCCCCTACAAGTTAATCTGCTGTCGGGGAATCGCGGATCAGCCGCCAAGTGCCCGGTTCTCCTTTGTCTTCCACCTCCCGCCCGGGAACGCAGGCCGGCTGGCAGGCCGGCAGCGAGCCGAGCCCTGCGGCCTGGCCCGGCGTTGCCTACGGTCCTGAGCTCCATCCCCGGCAGGGCCGCGGACAGGCGGAGCCGTCCCCCGGCCCCAGCAGCTCTGCCACATGGGCTTGCCCCACCGTCCCCCACCTCTGCCCGCACGCCGGCCTCCCTCGGCCCGGGCAGATTCGATGGTGGCGGTGCCGAAGGGGTTAAGGCCGCTCCCTCCCGCACGTCCGGCTGTCCCCGCCCGCGCGTCCCCCCGCTAGGCCACGGCTGACCTTCACGGGAGCGGCGCCGGGCATGCGCGCCGCCGCGCCCGGCC
>VWYK01113125.1:0-11650 GCA_013399775.1 Semnornis frantzii | reverse complement strand
GGAAAAAAAAAAAAGGCAAAAAAGAAAGAGGTAAACAGAGCTAGAACGTAGAACGTTGTGAGAAAGTGTTTTGCTTTGTTCACACTTAGATGGAGAGAATAATTCTGCAGGATTTTACACAGGCAGTTAGGCTTTTTGGATTGACTTGGTCTTTCTGGAAACATATGTTCCTTTGCTAAGGTCACTTCGCCCTTTGCTCTTGTGCACCTGATCCTGCCTTTGTTCTTTTCCATACTGCCAACATAGAAGATGTCTTCTCCCTTGTTTCTCCAAGTTAAATAGGATACCTCTGAAAGGTGAAATCTCTTCATGGTCAGAATTCTCAAGTGCCATACTTAGTTCTTGTCCTGCTTGAATTCTTGATCATTTGTTACACCTCTGGTTAGCAGTTCTTCTTTTGAGAAGGTTAAATTTCTTTTCAGTTATGTATTTTTACAGTTCTTTTACTCTGTTTCATCGAAGTCTTGCACTTTTTTTTGTGGGAAGAGACTTTTTTCCCCTCTAAAGGCTTAATCTTTTGCCCCCCCCCCTTTTTTTTTTTTTTTTGTACCTTTCTGCTCTCTCTCGAGCATTTTTATGGATAAATATGGTTTTAGTCACCACATTTATGTAGATTTATCTCTTTATTGATGCATTTTCTGCTGGCCAGCAGTACACTTCAGTCTGTCTTTATGACATTTCTCTCTGGGTGTCCAGATGCTGCCTTAAATTTTGTGACCAAGCTATTCCTTTTCTCAGCTTCTTCTATCCTTTAGACCCTGTCATAGGCCTCCCTGCTGACTAGATCCCTTCAGTAGATGTTACTTTTGTCTCTTTTTCTCTTTATTTTTCTTTTTATTTCTGATATATCTTCCCATATAGCCTTGAGAAGCTTCATGGTACAGATCTTGTCAAATCCTTTGTCTGGACATCTGTCCTCTTGTGACTCAATTGCAGCAATCTTCTCTTTGGTGGCCGGTACTGTTGACCTTGCCTGTGTCATCTTCACACAAGAAGCTGCTGAGAGGTTGGTTTTCTTGTGCTGTGCTTCTGACCTTTTTAATCTGCCCTGTGTCCTTTGTCTGTTCCCACTTTGTCTTCCTTCCAAAACCAATCTTCTTGCCTTTTATACACAAGATGCACCTATAAAGGTCTATGTCTCATTCTTGACTATCAAGTCACATCTGTATTTACAATATACTTGCTGTCAAATCAAATCACCTTCTTTTTCCTACTGTGATCTTGCTCTTTGTCTTCTGTGCCGTGCTAAGGAAGCTTCTCCTGTTGATAGAAGTCCTTATCCATAAAATATGTGGGTTTTTTTTCCATACTTCCTGCTAATCTCTACGGTTTAATATTAATGACTCATCAAGAGTGCTAATTCTTACAAATTTCTGTTATCACTTACGTGACTCCTCTGCTTATCCTTAGTCTTCTTTTTGTCTGGTTATCTCTGTCTCCAATCTGGTCATAGAATTTTTTCATATCTGGAGAAATCATGTTATTTGAACCAACATTGAATACAATGAAAAGAAGGCTCTCAAAACAGACCATAATATAACCAAATATTTAATATAGTGATAAATAACTCATTGCTGATGTCGAAACAGACGAAAAGATGGGTCTGGTACCCCAAAGATGTGTGTGTGTGGTCTAATAGATTTATCAGGGATTTGGAAAAGGGCTTTAGCAGTGAATTTCATCAATTTTGCATCTCCTCATACATTGCAGCGTTTTAAATGAACTGGAACCATTCAGGAGGAAGGGCTTGGATGTCACTGCAAGCTGCCTCGTGGGTAGCAGCAGCCACTGCTGCTAGGAGAGCAAGTGCATGGCTAGCCTGATTACAAAATGGGGCAGAGAAGAATACAGAGGCAATTGTAAATCTGTGGCATGTGCTTACAGGAATATTTTTTTCTGATTTTGGTCATCTGCATGACTAACAAGCAAAAAGAGAGGTGGCTTGGAGAGTAGGCCTGTGAAGACCTCCATCAGTAACAGAATGGGATTTGTTTGTTTATTTATTATGTCTAAGGATGGAGACTGATTAGAAAAGCTGTAAAATCTCTGTCACTGTTGAAAATCTCCTAGGCACTGGTTGAATAAATAAATATCAGAGATGATGGAGGTACTGCTGATACTTCTTTGAGGTGAGGAAGGACTGGATGACCTCGAGGACTTGTATTTCAGTATATCATAAAAATAATAGTTGTTTTATTAAAGTGGGAAGACCTAAAGCTCTTCTCCCCAGATTGAATGTCAATCTGTTTTAAGTGGATGAAAGAGACTGTTTCTTCCAGCCAGTCATCAGTTGGTAGAGATCACTGTTAGGAGTAGTGAGATGAGGACAATGTTAGGTTTGCAAAAAAAAAACCCAGAATTTTGCTAATGAAAAATCTTCCACTAATTTTTATACTAACATGGTTATAAATGCTGTTTTGCCAGAGCATAAATCAGCTAAGACTGGAAAGATTAGGAAAGAGCCTCATGAGCTGGCAATTTTGGGCAATTGATTCTTCTTTCCTAACACAGGGACATTATCCAGGAGCAGGACCTGGAATGGAGTTCCTGGTTTGCTGCTGTATTCCTTGTTTTGTTAAACGAGGAGATGTTTAGGGTTAGTGTGGAGCAGCTGGGAGAAAACAAGGGACCTTACCACAGGGAGGAAATGTGACTGGGAAGGTGGTTGCAGGAGACTGGCAGAGTGAAAAAGTTGTGCAGCATTCAACCGTGTAAGCCAGCTGCCAGCAGGAATGGGAGGTTTGTCCTTCCCTAGCCGTGGACTAATTGCAAGCTAATGAATACAGAAAAGTTTGCACATAATTAAGAGAAGAAAATCATATTAATTCTAGCTGGGGCTGTGATAGAGATCAGTGTGGCTTTATACAATTTGGGCTTGTTAAACTCAAGTTTGAGTTGCTCACTGAGAAGACTTGGGTTTGCTGATGAACATAGGTGTAATTACAGATTGCAAACCTAATTGATCTGTGAGATGTTTGAATTGCTCTTCTGATTTTAAATAAAGAAATACTGCAGGCACAGGAGATCTGTCACGCTTGCTCGTTCAGCCCAGTACCCCCCAGTTTTAGGGAGCAGAACGTGACTAGTGGGAAGTACAGGAAGAAGGCAAAAACCTTGTTCAGTGCTTCTCTGCACTGTAACTCTGGAGGTTTCTGGCCCAAAGCTGCCCTGTTATGTAGTAACTCTGCCTGGATCTTGTTTTTGGATTGTTGTGAGCTTTATTTAAAAATAGGTGGAATGCTTGAACCTTAATCTGGGATGAGAGCTTTTAGGAGACAGAGGATGGCGAATATGGCAGACAAGCAAGAAGAACTGCAATACTGATGTTTCTGCTTACTAAACCTCAAGTAGATTAATGGATGTTAATGAATGGATGTTACTCATATGAGGTAACACCTGTAGTTAAAGATGAGGAGAAAATCCACCTGCAGCTTCTTTCCTTGTACTTCTAAGAGTCCATTTTGAATCAGCACATTCAGTGGGGAAGCTGTTTGTGCAGAAATCTGTCACTGTCAGACGTTATCAGTCTAGTCTAAATTTCTTAAGTGTTCCAGGTACTTCTAGTGGCCTCTTCTTACTTTCAGACTGTATCAGGCACCTCGACATCATGTTTATGCCTCACAGAAATCAGTGGTTACTGTAATGTCTTAGTACTGTATGTTGTCTAGCCAAAGTAGCTTCTGTTTGTAGCTTGAGAAGATGCGCTGTTTGTATGCTTGGTAATTGTTGTTGTTCTCAAAAGCTGCTAAAGTCTTAAGAATAAGCCTGTGGCTGCCTCTGCCTGCCATCAGAGTCCTTCTGTGTAGAGCCAAGGTGAACAGAGTCTGTTTGTCCATGGGGAGCTGCTGTAGGTGTCTGTGTTGCATTGCAATGTCTCCTCGCTCTTTGTGAGATCCCTTTCTAAGGCTCTTGTAGGTGGTTTTGCTTTTCTTGTCACTTTTCACTTGTACCTGTCCAAGTTGGTGTTTGTTTTTTTTTGTTTGTTTGTTTTGTTTTTGTTTGTTTTGTTTTGTTTTGTTTTTCTTTTATCTGCTATGTCCAGATAGGAACCCTCCTGTTTATTGTGCTTCAGCATTTTGGCCACTCTGGTGGCATTGACATCCCTTGAGAAGACTGCAGTAGAAATATGTAGAAAAACACCACTCCAGTGTCTTATTTCTGCTGTGAGATGGGAGAAGTTCACTTGAAGATGACAAAGAGGAAGAAGAAAGAGGCACACCTTCAATGTGTCAGGAGATTTGGTCAGGGAAGAAAGTGGAAAAGCCAAATACATGGCTTGGGAAGCTGGGTGGTGGGAGAGGTGGGGACTTGGCAGCACTTGCTGGGGAGGTGTTAGCTGGTTGTGTGCTCAGCTTTGGGATGAACTGTGCAGGAGCTCAGGCAGTTGTCAGAGTGTACAGGGACCAGTATGCATGCACAAAATACTGCTTGTGTGCCTTCTGTGTGCCACAGCGTTCGGCCTCGCTCGGCTGCTCTGCAGGCAGCTCTTTGCCTGACCTTCACAGAGCTCTGAGAGTGGTCCCTTCAGCTGTGGTCTTACTCATTTCCTGTGGCCCACAGTGGTTTTGCCTCTCTGTCCAGTCAAGTGTTTGAAGTAGTGCAGAGTAGTTAGTATGTGTGTGTGGAACTGGTGGAGGAAGAAATGGGATAGATCTGTGGGTAAGAAGAGAGTTGGGATGGGTAGAGGGTTATAGGGAAGGAGCTGTTGGTGCTGTAGCCCTCATCATGGATGGTACAAGTTCAGGATAGATCCCATCCCTCTGAGGAAGAGGGTAACAACAGATACTAATCCATAGACAGGTGCACCTCCAAGGTGTCTTTCCAATGATGCAGTGGTGGTGTGACACTCTTTAGTATTAGGACTTTTTTCTTCTAATGTCAGTATTCTGAAAAATTCAGTGTGTTGTCTGTCACTGCCTTCTCTGGCACATGTGTTTGAGAACAAAATAAGCTTTTAGATAAGGTAGGCACTGCTTGTGTGTTCTCCTTTTATAAAAGTTTAGATAGAGAAAGCATTTCTGTGTCCCAGGAGTCTGGTGGCCTTGCAGCAGGGAGATGGCAGTTGTGTGGTGACTAATATTATATCTAGGGGTGATATCAGAGATAGGAACGTGAGAAGGGAGGGGAAGGAATGAGGCAGGGCAAGGGGTGAGGCTGAATACGCTTTTGCTGGAGCTATCTCAGTTTTGTCCTTTCTCTGTGTTTCTTTATTCTGATGCTTAACAAAGGGAACTGAAGGAAATTCAAAGATGTCAGCCATAGATCGAGGATGCATTTGGCTTGCTGACCTTGTTCTCTCAGCCTTAAGGTGTCCTTTATAGAAGGAGAAAAGTGGGGCTGCAGTCTGATCCTTGTGGCCAGACGGTCTCCAGGAGGGCTGAACATGAGATGGCTGTGCTCAGGATCTTGTCTTTTCTAAATGACTGTCAGATGTCCCCAGCTGATTGACAGGCAACAGCAGGCCCAGTGGCCTGCTCTTTGCTGGAAGAAGGCCACAATGTGTAGATTGACAGACAACAGGGAGACCTTCAATACAAGTGCAAGTGAGAAGCATTTTCTGGGCCGTTTGTTTCTGCTGACTCTGCCTGGGTCAGAGGGTGGGGGTGAGTACGTGGGAACGGAGAGAGCTGCTCTGTTCCAGGAGTTTTTGTGGCTCCCTGTTTATGGGAGAAGAAGTTTCCAGCCCGGCACAAAGGCTCTGTTCTGCCCGTTTGCTGTGTCCTGTTGCTGCTGTGCTCAGTGGCCATAGCCACCATTGGTTTCTACATGAATACATGTTGAGGTCACCTGCTTGGCTTCCTGTGCTGATCTTTCTCCTGCCTCAGCCTTCCTTCTCTGTCCATCCCAATTACAGCCATTGGCTCTTTACTGGTCATTCATTCCCCATCTTTCTTCCTCCAGTTGCCTTCAGGCATGCAAGCACAAGGAATAATATAAGACTTGTGGTGATCAGGGAGGGCACTGAACTGTTAAGGATTTTATATGATTTTAATATATAACATAACAATACATTTAGAAATTAGGTTGAGGTAAAGGTGAAAGAATTTATTTCTTTATTAATGGCACAAACCCCATTTTCTTCCCACCTTGCTATGAACTGTCCTGCATACCCTCTGGGGTGCATGCACCCACTTTGGAGAACACCAGCATACTTCTTCCTAGTACTTTCAGTCTTTAACTGTTGGAAACTCAGAGAATATGTTTTCCATGTTGCAGCATGCCTTTGGAAAGAGGTTCCACAGGCTGACTACCCAGTGTGTGGCAAACTACTCCCTTTGGGTTGTCTGACTCCTCTTGGTCTCTGATGGTCAGAATTTATTATTATGGAAGGGGCAGTAAATAGTCAGTCCCTACCTGCCCTCTCCAGGCTGCTCAGGATTTTACAGAGCTCTGGGAAATGTCCCCTTAGATTATTTTGGGGTCCCCTCTCTCCAGGTGGGAGCTACTTATGTGAAGCTCACATTACTTATGTGAATGCAGTTCCATATCTTGATCGTTTCTGTGCCATTCTTTGTACTTTTTTCAGCTCTGCCATCACTGAACTGCAGGAACCAGAACTGCAAACAGCATTCAGTGCTTGGGGAAATCATGGACAGTGGCTCAGTGGTCTCTTTCCCTTCCCTGGCATTTCTTTTGTTTAATATTTTTTTTATTTTTTTGCCCCTAGTGAGCTAACTTTTTTCCCTGGAGATGTCTGTTTAGAGCTCCAAGATCTTGCTGGTGTCAGGCAACAGTCAGCTCAGAGCCCATTATTTTACATGTGCTGATTTGATATTTTTTTTTTCCCTCCTGTGTAATTCACCTCAATATATATTGAAGTACATTTTCACCTTCTTTTTAAGTGTTCATTCAGTCTCATAAGGTCCTTCTGTGGTTCTTTGAAACTGGCCTTCATCCTTGCCAACTTGAATAACTTTGTGTTATCAACAAACCTTTTCACTTCCTTGCTTTTTCTCTTGGTTTTCTTTAGTTTTTTTTTCCTTTTTCAAGTTGCATATGAATGTGTTGAAAAGCAAAACTTCACATATGCCTTCCTTTTATTTTCAGAACTAATTACCTTTACCTTATTTATGTCCTTATCCAATTACTGTCCCTGCCTGTAGCAGAGGGATTTGGACTAGATGGTCTCCAAGGTCTCTTCCAGCCCAAAGGATTCTGTGGTTTATCCATAATGGATGCCATTGCTTCTCCGTTGCCTTAAATGGCTTTGTAGAGGGACTTGACTTTCAAATGCTTTTGTATATGTTCTTTATTATTTACATACTGCTTCAAATGCTTACAGAGTGAGTGTGTGTGTGTGTGTGTGTGTGTTTGAATTTTCACATGTAGTGAAAATGTGTTGACCTACAATAAACATGCATCAAAAGCAGTGTGAGCAGCAGGATGAGGGAGGTGATTCTGCTCCTCTGCTCTGCTCTTCTCAGACTCCACCTGCAGCACTGCATCCAGTTCTGATGCCTCCAGCATAAGAAAGGCATGGAGCTGCTGGAGTGGCTTCAGAGAAGGCCATGTACATGATCAGAGGGCTGGAGAGCTTCCTCTGTGGGGACAAGCTGAGAGAGTTGGGGCTGTTCAGGCTGGAGAAAAGAAGGCTCTGGGGATACCATAGAGCAGCCTACCAGTACCTGAAGGAGGCCTAAAAGAAAGCTTGGAAGGGACTTTTGACAAGGGCTTGTGATAGGACAAAGGGCAATGGCTTTGAGTTTGAGGAGGGGAGGTTTAGTCTGGAGATCAGAAAGAAATTACAGTGAGGGTGGTGAGACAGTGGAACAGGTTGCCCAGGGAGGTTGTGGGTGTCCCCTCCCTGGAGTTGTTGAAAGCCAGGTTGGATGAGACCTTGAGCAACCGGGTCATGGCAGGAGAGGTTGAAACTAAATGATCTTTAAGGTCCCTTCCAACCTAACCCATTCTATGAATCTAGATAATTCTTAGGATTAAACTAAGCTCTTCTGTCTGTTTTAAATAGCATTTTTACAAGTGGCAATTATTTTACTGGTGTTTTTCCTTGATGACTAGAAACATTTAGGATTTAGAGTTGAGTTTTACTGTGTCTTGTACAGCACTGAGCTTGTGATTTGGCCTGAAGTGTCCCTCCAGAGCAAGCTAAAGTCATTGCAAATCTCAGGACTTTAGGATGCCTACAGGTTCTGCTGACAAGCTACCACATCTTGATTAGAGGCATGACCTTGTCTTAAAGGATTCTTGTTGCTGGATGAACTTACATGGCTTTCTGGTGTCGATGAAGGAGAGGGCTCTTAATTGAAAATGTTTTGCTGTCGTGTTTTCATGGTTCACCTTTGGTTGTTAAGTCTCCCTGCTGATCAAAGCAGCCTGGTAGTCAGTGCAAAATCTGAAGCACTGGAGATGGGAGCTGGCCTGTAGCTCCAGTCAGTGTGTGAACTGCAATAGGTTGGGCACCCCTGGGTGTGCTGAGCTTTTTCTTTGTTCTGAAGAGCTTTCTGCTGTCAACTGGCCTGGATATGTTACTGCCCACTGGGTGTTTTTCCAAGCCTAATGTTTTTCTTCTCTGTTTCTTGTCAACTTTATCACTGAATGCCTCTTTATGGGTGGCTGCTTTGTGCTTGTCAGGATGGTCAGAATGGGGAACATGCTGGAGCTAGTGTCTGATTCTTTACAAGTGTCTTTGGAGCTGGAGAAACAGGGACCAAACTGGCCCTTCTTTCTGTTTTGCTTCTTCTCTAGCGACCTGGGATGCCATCAGGAGCTCGAATGCCCCATCAGGGGGCTCCCATGGGTCCCCCAGGTCCCCCCTATGTTGGAAGCCCCTCAGTGCGACCTGGAATGCCCCAGACCGTGATGGAAACAACGAGAAAGCGCACAGCACCGCAGCAGGTCCAGCAGCAGCAGGTGCAGCAGCAAGTGCAGCAGCAGCAGCAAGCCACTCAGAGCCGCACTAGGAGGTGAGTGTTCTGCAAAGAAAACATGGGAGGACAAATTGAGGGAGGAAAATAATACCTTTTTAGCAATATGTAAGACCATTTAAGCTCAGATGAGCTAGAAGATGTCTATATTGCCAGTGTCTTAAGGCAGAAAAATCGTTGGTAAATTTTGTGCTTGCTTTGTATGGTCTTGAACCAACCAACCTGTACTGATGTCTGGTTTTGTGCTTGCAGTGCTTTTCACTTGCAGCTCCACTGGGCTCTAAGCCTGGCAGTTAGATGTAGCCTTTAATGTTAATGGCCAGTTCTAGTATAGTACAGTTACTATATTATTTGTTACCTCTTCTGGAGTTTCTGTGATTTCTGACCGGTTTGTAAAATAGATAAGTGGAAAAAAGTTTTGCTTGGTCATGTGAAACTTGTCCTGTGGTCACTCAGGAGAGCTGCCACAGAACTTGAAACTGTCATGTAAAGAGATATGCACAGGAAATGATTTCATAGAATTAGAGGGATTGTTTTAAATGAACTTTCTTTTTGAAAGATGTCCACTTTGCAGAGTGCTGAGGGCATTCTCTCTTTAATAACAAAGTGCTGATTTCCTTTTGTAACTTATTAGAAGCCAGCAGTCTTGAATTCCAATGTGAGAGTCAGTTCCTGATGATATGTAGGGTGCAGCCTCCTAAGTGGTCTGCCTGCTGCAGAATCATTGTGGATTCAGTGTTCTGGTGGTGTCATCATATCTAGGTGTAGGTACAACATGACTTTCTAAGCTCTGTCCAGGCTATATGCCTTGGGTCAGCAAGCCAGACTTGGGAATGCTTATATCTGGGATGCATCTGGAAAGGACACCAATCCTGAGAGACTTAATTCATTACAATTGAATAAGGTTGAATGCAGGGGGAATGTGTGAGTGTAGCATGTGAGCACAAGAGATGCATGTGCATCTTGGAGGCCTTACCCAGCAGTAGCCCAAATGCACATTTCCCAGCACCTCCCAGAAGGAGCTCCAGGAAACTGCACAGAGTTGTGCCTAGTCTTCAGATACACAGGGTAGATAGGGCCTGAAAAACTGTCACTGCTGGATAATTCAGGTAAACTTTAGTCACTCTCTGGTTTCCAGAAGTCACTAAAGAGAAGCATTTCTGTAAAGTTGATGGCCTTGCTCACAGAAGGAAGCAGTTCCCCCTCCCCAGTTCTTAACCTCAGTGCTTCTAGCTTGGAGCCCAGCAGAAGTCTCTAATGGAATGAGTCCAGCTCACACCAGTGATTCCTAGGTACTCAGGGAAGTTTCTCTCTTTCTTCTGCCATGCCTTCCCTCCAGAGGACCTGCTGAATGTTTTCCCCTCATTCATTTCCACTTGTCTGTCATTCCACACTCAAATCTTTCTGATTTTTCAGGTGAAACTTTTGTGGCACCCTGACTCCAATTTTGGGAATAACTGAATACAATGTTTTATGGCACAAACAGGCCAAGAAGGCGTAGTTGTCTGTTCTTGGCAGGTTTGGTGGAGCCAAATGTCTCATTTCTGTAACAGACTACTGGAAAACTGGTTGAGATCCAAGATGTTGGAGGGTTTTGGTTTGTTTGTCACTTGCATTTTAAGTGCAAGCCTTTGGGTTTGTTGCAGGTGCACGCATATCCCATTTTCCTTTGGGAAGGTGGAGCTTCATCAGGCCTTAAATCCAGATTCTGTGAAGTGTTTCAGTGCAGATGGGATTTTGTGAGCTGTGGAAGGTGTTGGAGGTTCACACCACATAACATCCCAGTCCCATTATTACTGCACTTTTAAAAAGGGATGTTGTTCACTTATGAAGTTGGGTGTGATGTGGATGAGTTTTCTGCCCCTGGAGAAGCATGTAGTTTGCACCTCCAGTCCTAAAGAGTTCCTCAGGCTTCTCTTATGTGGAGCTGGTTATTTCAGGCCAGGCTAGCAAAGAGAGGATGGGAATATGCCACATTGATGTGTGTAGAAACAGCTTTTATGTGGACATGGCTGCTGACAGACTTCCTGTATGAAAACGACAAGGAGGGGTATCCTTGTGACATGACAGAGTGGCAGCAGGCGGTTTCCCTTCTCCCACGTGTCTGTCACAGGGAGTGATTCACCTCCTGCTCAAGCTAAAGACCTCACAAATTAGAGAGGTGAAGGATAAGGCCTGAATTCCCTCTTGGCTCTGTTAGAGGAAGCTAGGTGACAGGTTTAGTGGGCACAAATGGTTTTTAGAATCTGGAGAACTCAAAAGCCAAGCTAGTGGGCAGTTTTCTGGCTGCACCAGTTCTTAGGTATGTTAACATTGCTGTGGAAGCATCTTTTAAAGCATAGGCACATAAATGTGCTTATATACAAGTCTGGACACATTATGTGTATACACTGTAGGCACAGGTATACCTTCTCACATGTGTGTTCCTAAAGATGGGCAAATCTGTGTAGTTTGAGGAAGAGAAGGATGAGGGGAGACCTTGCTGGTCTCTACAGCTACCTGAAAGGATGATATAGAGAGGTAGGGGCTGGTCTCTTCTCAGTGATAGAACAAGAAGGCACAACCTCAAGTGGCACCAGGTGAGGTTTAGGCTAGAGACTAGGAAAAAAATGTTCACTGGAAGAGTGGGTTAAGCATTGAAACAGGCTGGCCAGGGTGGTGGCTGAGTCACCATCCCTGGATGTGTGTCAAAGTTGGTTAGATGTGAGCTTAGCAATAGAGTTTAGTGGTGAACTAGGTAGAGTTAAGGGTTAATGGTTGGACCTGAT
>VWYK01113121.1:8924-20559 GCA_013399775.1 Semnornis frantzii | reverse complement strand
AGCAGTGAGCAGATCTCACTTTCCCAGTGAATAGAGAGCACAAACTATCCATTGAAACTGTATGGTTTTTTTTAAATCAGAATAGCTGCATCATTCAATTCTTCAAATAAAACATGAAATGATAACACCTGCCCTCTTCCAAGCAATTAAAGAAGCTAAGTAACAATTTGTTGGCTGAGTCAATTCAGCCTGTGGTTTGATTGTCCAGTAAATGCCTTATGTCATGCATCTTCTTTCTTTAAATCTAAGCCCATGAAGTGGTGGACTGAATAAAGTCCACATAAGGCCTTTGGGTACCTTTCAAATTAGACACTTTGTTGGCCCATTTGGCAAACAGATCTACAGGAAGTAGCACACAAAGGAAAAGAAGTCAAGTTTATGGGTTTAAGCTCCTGCTTAACAGTTCTGAAAAACCCCAAGTGGCAGCCATTTAACTGAACAACTTTAACAGAAGCAACTGGAGTTACATGAGCACGCCTGACCTTGGATGACAGTACAACAAAGGAGGTTTCTTTCTGCCAAAAGCAGCCTGTCATATCTTTTGTATGTCTGTCTCTGCAGATCATTTCAAGGTCTGCTAGCATGCCAACTTGAAGAAAAGACAATGCTAGTGGGAAAGCTTCATCCTGCATTAAGACAGAGGAAAAACATGCTCCTCTGAAAAATGAATCATGAGTAGAGCAACAGGGGAATGCTGCTTCTGAAAATACTTATCCGGATCTAAAGGTAGATTGTCAGGAAAGCTGGAGAGGATTCAGTTCAATAATGATACAAATTAAGACATGTTAATCTACCTGCAGGCATCTAACCTACCTCTCACCAATTAACACTAATCCTTTCCCTCTTTGTTCCCCTTTTCTGATGCTTTGCTGGCCTACAGAGTCCAAAATGCTTTTCAGCAGGAAGGCAGTAATGCACCTTATGTTGCAAAGCAAGACCAAGCAATGCAAGAGATGGCAGAAGACACCTCCCACCCTCCACCCAGTGCCTTCACTGCCTGCTGCAGTAGTCCTCTCCTTTGTGAGGTTAGCAGCCCACAGAGCACTGTGCAAGGTGTGGGAGCAGACATGCTCACTACATGAAGTTATTTGCAGGCTTATATGGAAGTCCTTCCACTGCTGAGGAAACACTGCAGCAAGTGCAAACAGGAGAGGAAGAGGCTAGATGGAGCAAAGTTAATCTGCCACTGACAGTAATACTAACCAGGACAGAATTCCTCTCACCTGCTCACTTGAAAATACTTGTTTTCATCTGTTCAGTCCAAACAAAGAGCAGCTAGGGGACTCATATGGGAACAGCATATCACAGCACTTCATTTGAAGTTGCTGAACTGCATATAGTTTACCTTGATGAGCTGATTGTTCTTCACATAGTGCAAAGTGTTTGATCTGTTGCCACCAGCAACCACAGGGGGGTATGCCAAGATGTCAGCACCACGAGCTCGGCACTCAAATTCAAACTGGAATATCAATTCAGAGAGGAGGAGACCATTAGTGCTGATCCAGGTGATTAACTGCCCTGGGGCTATTCTAATTCATGTCCTGCAACCATTTTCTTAATTTGTATAACACAAAGTAAAACTGGAAGGATAAACAGCATCCACCCCAGCTTTCTCACCTCCAACTACCACATACTCACCTTTGCATACAGAAAGGCTTCATCCACTGGAGATTTGCTGGCAAACATTGTCTCTATGAAAGCCTAGGGAAAAGAATAGCCTTTCAGTTAGCAAAGGAGCCTGAACTTAAAGGAAGTTTGGTTTTAACCTTCTGTCTTTTTAGGAGGGTCTAAAATCAGCTGGCCCAGAACAAAGGACCAGAGGTAGCTGAAAATGCAGTTCTGTCACAACTAGCATCAATTAAACTGTTTCCTGTGACACTGGATTTAGAAGATGATTGACTCTAGTTTTAAAGAAGGAATAAATGATTGAAGCTGATCCCAAGGGCTGGCATTTCACAAGTTGCCTCACCTATGGATTCCCACACTTTATGCAGCTTTCTGCTTTAAGCAGCTTTCCCTTCAGAGAACAACTGAGCTGTGCCTCTCTTTTCTATTTGGCTATCTGCTGTTAACAACATTTACAAAAACATAACAGCATTTAAAGCATCTCTCAGATTTGTTTAAAATCAGCCAACAAGTTCAAAAGGTATTTTTGAAGGAAAAGTGGAAATACAGATACATAACACAGGCAATGTGTTCACACAAGACCTGTTTCCTCAAAGTCAACTGGATAAGAAAATAGTGCTGGGAAGGAGAAGGGAAGCTGGGAAAAAAGTAAAGAGGCTACCCTTGTTCCTAAACAGACACTGCTTTTTCTCCTGGTTTTGGCTAGGGTAGAGTTATTTTTCCTCCTGGTAGCTGGAAGAGTGCTGTGTTTTGGATTTAGTGTGAGAATAATATCGATAATACACTGAGATGTTTTAGTTGTTGCTAAATAGCATTTAGGATAAGTGAAGGATTTCTCAGTTTCCCATGCTGTGCCAGCAAGCAGGTGTACAGGCTGGGAGGGAGCATCACCAGCACAGCTGACCCAAACTAACCAAAGGGATATTCCAGATCACAGGATGTTCAGTTCCTAAACAGGGGGGGAGTTGGCAGGGAGGGTCAGCAGGTTGGTGAGCAACTGCACTGTGCATCACTTGTCTCTTCTTGGGTTTTATTTCTTTCTCTTTTTGCTGTGTTAATTTTCATTAGTAATATTATTATTTATTAAACTGTTCTTATCTCAATCTGTGAGTTTTGATTCTTTTTTGTGTGTGTGTTTTGATTCTCCTCCTCATCCCACAGTGGGGGAGGAGTGAGCAAGTGGCTGCATGGTGCTCAGTTGCTGTCTGGAGTTAAACCACAGAAGTTTAACAGCTGCTAGCTTGTCTTAGATGGAATTAAACTAATTGGGAGAAGCTGGCACTCCAAGCAGTCTTCTTGTTTCTCCTTGTCACGTGAAGAGAGCTGAGTCCAGCCAATGGTTGCAACAAAGCAGTTCAGTAACAGACTAGACCGAGGCTATCCGTGTCACCTCACAAACAGCCCTCTCCAGTTCACTAACAGATTAGGCCAAATCTATCCACATCACCTCATGAACAGCCCTCACCCCTTTCCTCTTGAAAGGAACATGCTGGTTCATTTGGAGAGCATACAGTCCCTCACCTCTGCTGTCACTCGTCCTGCGATCTTCATCCTCTCGATCTCTGCAGGAGATTTGATCAGCCGAAGCTTTTGCACTAGGTGTCGGATGCCCTGGATGTGGTTTTTGTTCTCAGCTTTTATCTCAGCCAGTGGCTGCATGTAGTGAGAGTGCAGCTCTGTGTTCACTGGTTTTGTCAGGTCGTACCAAACGATGCTCGACTCACCTGGAATATAAACCGAAAGCTGACACAGGTGAAAAGAAATGTAGAAGTGTCCTCCCCATACTGGGGAGGGGGTGAGTTCAGTGAGTTCATACTCACTCCTGAACTAGACCTGTTGCTTTGAGACATGAATTTTCCCTGACTCTGCATTTACAGACCACAGAGATGCTTTCACTGCCACAGGACGTTGGCAATCTCTTCAAAATGGAGCTGGAGCAAGTGCAGAGGAGGGCAATGAAGCTACTGAAGGGCCTGCAAAATAAATCTTACAAAGAGCAACTGAGGGAGCTGGGGCTGGTTAGTCTGAAGAAGAGGAGGAGGCTGAGGGGGGACCTCATCAGTGTCTACAGCTACCCAAAAGGAAGTTGTGGAGAGGCTGCTGGTGGTCTCTTCTCACAGGTAAATAGTGATAGAACAAGAGGGAATGGCCTCAAGCTGCAACGGGGTGGGTTTAGAATGGACATCAGGAAACTTTTTTTTCACAGAAAGAGTGGTCAGGCATTGGAATGGGCTGCCCAGGGAGGTGGTTGAGTCACCAACCCTGGGTGTGTGGGGTGGGGCACACCCAAGTCCCTGCCCCACCGAAGGTTTGAATGGGGTGTGAAGCTGTTCTGCTTCCCCCCACCTCTGGTTCCAGGGGTTAGGAATGTGAAGGCAGTAGGTGTCAAGTACCCTACCCCACCCCCGCAGGCTGGAACGGGGGACAGCAAATCGCCTCAGCATAGAGATATGGCAATGGGACACATTATCTAGGAAGCACTTGGGGCAGAGAGAAGCACAGAAGCACTGGAGGCCGCTAGCCACAGACTGCTAGCCACGGACTGCTAGCTATGGACTGCCAGCATCGGTCCAGACAGCGTCAGACTTGAATCGGTCCTTGAGGAGCATCGGCAAGAACGGTGACAAGAAAGCACAGACTCTGCTCTCCACCGTCAGCTGCTGCCTGCCTGTGGAAGGGACCTGCCTCTGCCGTAATCGTGGGTACTCTGTGAGCAGCCTGAGCTCTACCCTGTGCTGCCTCATGATCTGCCTACAAGGAGCCAAGGGACCATCTCCCAATTCCTACTCCACTGCAGTGAGTAGCACAGACGTTCCCTAGGGCTCCAGGCTGCCTTTATTTGTAAGTCTGGCAAAGCTGTTTTTATAGCAAACCTTTTCCAAGCTTTCTGATTTTCCTGAATTACTAAATTCCCTGTAATTATCCTTGTGAAGATTTTCCCAAACGAATTCCCAAACCTGAAACTAACCAATTTTATATAAAGTTGTGGGTGGGGCTTTCTGGAAATAAAATAACTGCAGATTTTATAATTCCTGCCTCGTGAAATCCCACAACCAAGACAGTGTGTTTAAAAGTCATTTGGATGTGGTGCTCGAGGACGTGATTTAAGGGTGAACTTTGTGGAGTAGGGATAACAGTTGGACTTGATGGTCCTGGGGGTCTTTCCCAACTGGAATGCTTCTGTGATTCTGTAAAATCTGGAAGATTAGTAATTCAAAGCATGCACTTTTGACAGATCCCCACTTCTGTGCACATCAACCTCCAAACCCATACCATTCAGGCCCTGCAAATTACAGCTCATCTCATTCTCCCTCCATTTTTTGTTACCTTTCAGCTTGGCCACCATGTGCCCGAACTCCTCAATGGTGTAAGCTTCATCCACTCCTGTGAGAGCAATTGCCCCATCCGTGCCTGATCTGGGCCCATCCCACAGCTCTCTGTTGGGATCTCTCCGAGGCACAAAAAGTATGGATTTGTGGGAGGGCAGTGCTTTGCCAGGAATGCTCTGCAGCACCAGGATGCTGTCGGGTTCCTGGAACCCACAGAGGTACAGGAAGTTAGTGTCCTGGTGGAAAACATAGGGGATGTCATTGCTCATGTAGTAGGTGGGGTTGGACAGCAGCACCACAGTGTGTTCCAAGCCATCCCAGCCATGGCCTTCTTTCTGGATCAGTGCCATCAGTTTGTGTCGGCGAAGCGCATATTCCACCTGCGACAGTCCTGGGGTTACCTCTCCTACAAAACAGAACACAGCAAGAAATCCAAGGCACTCTGGATATTTTACCAGACACATCCCCAAATCCTGCCTAACCCCTGATGTCTTTCATTGCAGTTCCTCAGCAGCCTTTCCATGCTTTCTCATCCACCTCTTCAGCTTCCAGCCCCTACAGCACACATCCTCGCTCAAACTGCTCCTCCATCATGCAAAGACAGAAGTTTGTTTTAACAAACAGGATTTTCTGTTACGTGTTTCTGTGCAAAAGCAGAAATCACAAAATGTGGCAGATTTAAGCAAACATCCAAAACAGATGGATGTTTTTGGAGAGATGTTTAAAAAAGGGGAAGGGACAGAGCAAAGTGGACTTTGACTGCTGAAAAGTGATGGCTTTTATAGTATCTGAACATTGAACAGAAGATTATCTCCTGAGGCTGAGCACTAATTTCCTCAGATAAAGCTAGAATGTCTACTCAAATACACACTAAGTCAACTTATTAAGCAACTAGTCCTAAACCCCAAGGGGCAGTTTGAGTGTTACAGATATTGGGAGATCAGGCAGAAACACAGGGGTGGCAGAGTCTAACCAGTCACAAGATTCCAGGCAGAAACAAGCCACCAGCTGCAGGCTGGTGTCAGACTTCAAGAGAAGGAATTTTCTCCAGGACAGATGTAGCTTTTCTCAACATTTAACAACTTTGGATTTTCCTAAAGTTGAATACTAATATTTCTAATGACTCTAACTAAACAAATGGTCTCTTAGATGAAAGTACATTTTAAATTGCTGCAGTCACAAAGGATATGAAGTACAGCAACCAAGATACTCACCAAAACCAGACAGAAGCTGGAAGAACATCCTACAACAGCTAAAGTATGTATTTTTAAAAAATAAGACTATGATTTTAATTAATACATAAACCTTAACACTTTGGCTAATACTCTATTTTAATATAGATTGTGTTTTCATACAGTTAACTTCCCACTTTCATCTTTCCTTCCTCTTTAATGTATTATGCAGTGACAATTCCAGAATAAAAGTGGACATCTGGCTTGTACTCTAAGTAGATTCTTGCATGAGTGGGGTTAGATGGGCAAGTTCTATGCAGAATGCTTTCACCTCTAAAAAGAGACTTTAAGAAAAATTATGTTTGTTGTATTTGCATTTAAGTTTACACCACACAACTCCAACACCTATTTAGCAGGGTGGTTGGACTCGATGATCTCTGGAGGTCCCTTCCAACCTGTGATTCTGTGGTGTAAAAGGTCATGTTTGGTTTTGTTTTTTTTAAAGGAAAAAAAAAAAAAACCAAACCCACAAAATCTGTTTTTACTCTAAAAATCTAGAAATTATACAGGACACAGAACTGCTTATTACAATTGGTTTCTACAGTTTTATGCTGTCAATTTCTTATGCTCTGCTGCATTTCAGTCAGCTGACAACAACAGCCCAGTTCAGAAGCTGCAGTAGGGTGGAACACAGGAATTTCATTTTTCCTTTGACTGGAAATTCTCTCTGCCCCCAAAGCACCTGCTTTTTAAAACAGTAACTGCAATGAAACAATGTTGTATGATTTTAAGGAAAACACTTTATGAAATGGAAAGTTCATCTCCAGTGTTTCAGCTGTGAATACTTTCAAAGTGTCAGCCTCATTTACTGTGAGCTGTTAATTAGTGCTCTGAGCAACCTGATCTAATATTGAAGTTAGCTCCTCTTGGAGCAGAGATTCATAGATTCATTGAATGGTTTAGGTTGGAAAGGATCTTAAAGATCATATACTTCCAAACCCCCACCACGGGCAAGGACACCTTCCACTAGCCCAGCTTGCTCAAGGCCTCATCTGACCTGGCCTTGAACACCTCCATGAAGAGGGCATCCAAGACCTTCCTAGGCAACCTGTTCAAGTGTCTGGCCACCCTTACTGTAAACAATTTCTTCCTAATATCTATTCTCCTCAAGCTTTAATCCATTCCCTCTTGTCCTATTACTACAAGCCCTTGTAAAAGCTCCCTTCCCAGCTTTCTTGTAGGTCCCCTTCAGGTACTGAAAGGTTGCTCTAAGGTCTCCCTGGAGCCTTCTTTTCCCCAGGCTGAACAGCCCCAACTCTCTCAGCCTCTCCCCATAGGGGAGGTGCTACAGCCCTCTGATCATCTTTGTGGCCCTCCTCTGGACCCTGCTTTAACACAGCTCCATGTCCCTGTTAAGCTGGGGGCACCAAAACTTCCTGAAGTACTCCAGGTGGGGTCTCACGAGAGCAGAGGGAATCAGCTCCCTCCTCCTGCTGGTCACCCTTCTTGTGATGCGGCCCAGGACACAGTTGGCCTTCTGAGCTTCAAGCGCACACTGCCGCCTCATGGTGGGTTTATCATCAACTGACATCCCCAAGTACTTCTCCTTGAGACTACTCTCAAGCCACTTGTGCTTGGGATTGCCCTGACACAGCTTTAGGACTTTGCACTTGGTATTGCTGAACTTCATGGAGCTGGCTTGGGGCCATGCCTCAACCCTGTCCAAGTCCCTCTGGATCGTACCCCTTCCCTCCAGTGTGTCAATTGGACCATGCAGCTTGGTGTCACCCACAGAACTGCTGAGGGTGCCTCAACCCCACTGTCCATGTCACTGACAAAGCACTGGTCCCAGTACCAACCCCTGAGGGACACCACTTGTCACTGGTCTCCATTTGGACGTTGAGCTGTTGACCAACACCCTCTGAGTGTGGCCATCCAGCCAATTCCTTATCCAGTGAATGGTTCACCCTTTTAAGTCCACACTTTTCCAATTTGGTGACCAGGATGTTATGTGGGACAGTATCGAATGCTTTACACAAGTCCAGGTAGATATCAACTGCTCTTCCTCTTTGCAATTGCATCATAGAGAGACACCAAGTTCATCAGGCATGATTCACCCTTGGTGAAGCCATTGGTTAACATCAATCACCTCTTCCTTTTCTGTGTGTCTTGGCAAGGCCTGCAGGAGGATCTGCTCCATAATCTTGCCAGGCACAGAGCCAAGACTGTCTGGTGTACAGTTGCCAGGGTCTTCCTTTTTTCCCTTTCTGAAGATGGGGGTTATGTTTCTCCTTTTCCACTCAGCAGGCACTTCACCAGATTGCTATGACTTTTTGAATATGATGGACCATGGTTTGGCAACTTCATCTGCCAGTTTCCTCAGGACCTCATCAGGTGGATCTCATCAGGCCACATGGACTTGTGCACCTTCAAGTTCTTTAGATGTTTTCCAACCTTCACTTCACTTACAGTGTGCCAAATAACTTCCTAAGGTCCCTTCTGACCTGAATTACACTACATAGTTACTATGTAATATTCTATATAGTTCTATATTAATCTCTTTTCTCTCTACACCTGTCTATGGAAAAAGAACATAAACCCAGGATATTTTCCTGCACATATTCTGGAATATATTTTTACTTTTAATCTCTTTTAGATTAATCATGGTCACCTCATATCCACATGCTCATTTTCATTACTCTCATAAAAGTTCACAACCTCAATTTGTCTTTTGTCACTACCCTTTAACTTTATAGCCACTAAATTCTCTTTCTTCTTTTCCTCACAACTTAAATACTTTTCTGCATGGGGTATGTTCTTTAGACAAGAGGTGTCCAGCTCTCAGTATGTCTCTCCCTGATCTTCTTTTATGAATGACATCTTTATTCTGTGATCCACAAGACATCAGCTACAAAGCAGTTCAGCTTGCACAAAGGACTCCTCCTTAATATAAATTGTATTGTATTTGCAGGACAATGAGCTCCTAAAATGCCATTGCCACAAAGTCAGTGACTCCAAGTGTTCAGTAACAAAGCCTATTTTTGGAATCATTATCATCACAGACAAGGAAATTAAATACTGAATATAATTACTGCCTAATGAAGCTAATCATAAACAGCTGAAATCATGGACACCTGTATGATGCAGCAAATCAATACTCTAAGATACCTCAGAAAAACAGAAGCAAGAAAGAACACAAATGATTGACTCATACAGGGCCTGAACCTAACCTGGTTTGAGAAGGTGTGGGTGTGTGAAGGGGCTGGGCTGGCCCAAATAGCGACTTGGAATCTTCTTCTGCTGGGCAGGCTGGATGGAAAATCTTCTGAGAGCACATGACTCACAAACTAGAGGAAAAGAAACGCACCATGTCAAGGAAAAAGACCTTTCCAATTAGCAAGATGAAGAATTATACTCCAGTCACCTAACTCAGTAGCATTCACTCACCTCGTAACACATAATTTCCCTCCCTCCTTCTCAATTTGTTGTGTCCCATAACAGCTTATGAAATAATATGCACATGACACAACTAATGATCAAATAGTCATAAAACAGATTAATATGCTAAACCTGACAATCCAGCAAGAAAACTCAGAAAGCTATGTTGGCTTGCAGAAGTCTGATTTCTGTGCTTGGTGTTCATGCTGCACTCGGCACTCTCCTTAGCTCACTTCAATCAAACACTGCAGGGCTTGACATGCACCACCTGTGTATTTTGCTTCCTTCACTATACCTTCAAAAACACCACTCGTCTGGAGCAATTATATGGTTTTTAAGGCCTTTCCACTTGTTTTTTTTCACTAATAATGCCATAAACAATCCATTAAACACCACAACTTTGCAGTGGTGTGACAAACACCACAGGTCTACACAGTGGTGTGACTTTTTTTTCTTTCCTATAAGGTTCCCTGTTGATGTATTTACTTGACAGCAGCATTAATCAAATTGAAAACAGTTCCTCAGAAGCATATTTTCGTGTCCCTCTTCAAATTCACACACAGCCAAAGGAGACTGGTTTTAAAGAGAATTACAAGCATGCATCTGGGAGCATGCACGATAAAAGATAAAATCACATCTAACTGTCACAAACTTTACCGACTTTGGAATTCTTAGTCACATTCCTTTGCAGCTAAAGAATGCTTCTGCCTAGACACAAATAAATGAATGGAAGGAGACAGTCATCAGCCTCCTCAGGTCTACCAGCTGATGTTTTGGAAGATGGTTCTCTATTATGCCACTTACTATGTGCCTAAGACAAAAGCAATTCGTGCTGCTACAGCGTGGCACTAGATTCTTAGAACAAATTCTAACCAACTTGTCATTAGCACAAGTAACTACAACAGAAGCAAAACAGCTGCCTGCTTTTCAGGATCCCGAGGCTCAGACAGCAGAATATACATGTTGTGGGTTTTCTGTGGGAGCCAGTATTATTAGCCACTAATTGGGGAGTACTTTTGTATGACAAGTGATAGTCATAACGAAGTATTCACTATGTGATGATTGACTGCATTACGAGTCTGGAAACACAGGCAGTGAAATGCAATTACAGCTTTTTGTGCAGTTTCAACGGCGTTTCCACTCTTCCCACCTACGCTGAAGACAAACAAGATGGCTTACGAGACAAGCGAAAACAAGCACCAAATAAAGCATTATTCTGAAGACAGCAAGAAGCTTTCCATATCGTTGCTTTATTTTTCAAATAACAGGCCGTTCTTCCCGCGGATTCAACCGTGACTGCGGCTGTAACTTCGCTGCCGCAGAGAACTGCCTCCCCGTGCCTCTCGCATCCACAACCAAATGCAGGCAGGGCCGCCCCTCAGCACCATCAGAGTGCTGGGGACAGAAGGGCAGGCTCTAGCCGGCAATAACGCTTAGCGTGTCCCAGGCTGTCCAGAGCCCTGGGGTCGGAAGCAGACACAGGCGCGGGGCTGGACAGGACCCGACGGCACCGAACTGGGCTACGCCGGTGAAGTACGGCGCGTAGAGGGAGGAGGAGTCTCTGACCTGGGAAGCCACGCCAGCCCCTCACCGTCGCGACAAGCCTCTGAGCCGGAAGGCGCGACATGCCCGCAGGACGCGCCTAGCGCGGGACCCGCACGCCAACCCGCGCGTGGCAGGACCTTCTCGCGCTTCGGCGCCAAGCCCTGACGCCATCAACAAGCGCAGGCGCCCAGCACCGCCCACTTAGTGTCCAATGAGCGGCGCTGCACCGGCTTAGGCGCCCGCCAAGGCCGCCTGTCTAGCCCGCAGCGAAGACGCGAAAGGGAACCCGGGCCGCAGAGGGACTCCGGCAGTGCAGTGGAGGCAGGCAACAACGCCAAGGAGAATTATGCTGCCGCTTCTGGCCAGACCGGACCCCTCACCGGCCACCCTCCCTTCTAGAACGTTCCCGCCACTGCCCGGCAGCAGGGCGGGGCTCGGCCATGTCGGGGGTGGGGCTCGGCGGGCGGGGGTGGTGTCTCGAGGTAGGAGGGGCGGGCTGGAAGCTTCCACGGCGCCGCGCGGCGG